>VZTV01038966.1:0-11448 GCA_013400875.1 Anhinga rufa
ATATGTTACTGTACTAATATGTACATTTTAAAACAAAGAAAAAAAGGATGAGATTAAGAAAAACACAAAAATATTTTTATTATTTATTAACTGTATGTTATTTTTAAAAAATTATTATTAACAGTAACAGAGACCACCGATCTAGATATATAATAAGGTAGTAAATTGAAAGTCCAGATGAAAATTTTTAATATTATTCTTTAGTGTGACATAATCAATTACAACAGCTGTATTAACATTTCAACAGGTAAGGAATACACTGATATCATGGGTAACCAGTATCACATAATTTATTTTGTTTATCAGAAGTATTTGGCTTCTGCTTATATTGGTTTTGAAATGGTTTTTGGCAGTACTAGAGGATCAAGCAGGTGATAATGATGCAGTATTGATCAAGAGAAGAGTGAGACCTTTACAAAATTTGTTGAAAATATAAATTTCTAATGTTCCGATTAAAACTGACGGTAAGCATGGTATTAGGTTTGTATTTTTTTTTTTATTGCCATATCCATGGTTTTTGCTGTCGGCCACTTTTAGACTTTGCGCTCTTAAGGTACTTCGAAAAAATAGCTGGAAAAAACCCAATTCTGGTCTTCTTGATGCCAGAAAACACTTTAATTTTATTTTTTTTTAAAAAAGTGCATATCTAGAAGACTATAATAATGTGTTTTAAGATAGGATTAAAGCAATTGTATTTGTAAATATTATTTGGGTTTTGCATTTCTTCCATATCGCTATTTTTAAAATACGTTTTTCAGATTTTTCACATGCTCTTTTGTGTGTATTTTCTGTATTTTAGAAGTAGATATTTCAAGTCTACCACTGTAGAACTGCGAGGCACAAAGGGGGCATCCTCTGACGGGGAAGAAAGCAGTATCAAGTCTAAAATCTGAAAACTTGGTTAGTGTTTTGTGGTGTGTTAGACATAGTTCAGACTTATATGGTCACATATGAATTTTATTTAACAAGTGGCACGTAAAATATTTTGTTTGTGTGGTTATGCCCAACAGCATAATTCAGCTAACCCTTAAACCGTAGTCTCAATGTAATTAAATTTGTTAGAATTTCTTTAAAATGGTAACAAAACATTTTTCTAGTATCTAATAATCAATCTCCATCGTGTTGTTAGAAAAATAAATCCCTAAGTCACTACTTCATTGCAAAGCATGTGAAAACAAAAAACCATAGCAATGCACATTCATTGCTCCCAACGTGGACCTCCAAAGGAGCTGCTACAGTGCAGGTCATTGGTATGAAAAGTAAGAGCTTACCATGTATGGTTAAGTATAAATGATTTGCTGCAGGTCGGTATGCTTCAAGACTCCATAGTTTGTCAAGTTTCTTAGGCAAAATAGTGAGCTCTAACCATGTTCAAAACTTGCATCAAAGATTTTGCAGGATGCCTTTTTTTTTTTTTCATTTTAAAACATTAAACTCCCATTTAACGTGTGTGAAAACAGATTGCCTGCATTTTGGCTTTTTTTTCTTTGTTTTGTAATTTTTTTAAAACTATATATATATTTATTTTTGCATGCTTTGCCTTTTGGAATCAAATCAATGGCTTTAGACACTTAAATGGGTGTACAAATTGCCCAAAATCAAAATACTGAGTACCAAGCTCTCTTAAAAAACAGGTCACAAGTATTGTAATGGGTCCCAGGGCATACAAGGCATGTCTAAAATTCCCATGCCACATATAGGGGATTAATTATTTGAAAAAAGCTGTCTGAGTAGTTTTGGAATTTTAGAGAAATGACACTTGGCCTGACTAGTAAATACTAGTATTAGTGGCTTTTCCAGATGTCATTATATAGTTTGTACAAGTGATACAATTTTTTTTATTGATTAATTTATTGATCTGGACTTACTGGAAAATCAATTTAAAAAAAAATACTACAGTCCAATACAGTAAAATGTATATCTAATATCAAAAATGCAGAAAAATTGTTAAATATGGGATTGAAGAAGTCCTAGTAGATAGGTAGTTGCTCTGCTGTAAGAACTGGTTATGCTTCTGTCCCTTTAAGTGGAGCTACAGCTGTACTTTTGTGATAGTTAAAGGCGTTCTGATTTCCAGCCTGAAGTGATTTGTGATAGATTTATAACCATTTTCTCTGAGCTTGTGTTGTCCTTGTGTTTAAACAGCTATGCTCCTTCTTGGTGTTGCCATTCAACATGTATTCATCAGCAAACAATGATCTCCACTTGCACCATAAATTGGCATTTCTACTCTTACCTCAGCCTCAGGCCTTATTTTCTGTGTGCCAGCAGAGACTTACATGCTCAGAAAACAAACCCCATCAGTAAACTGATGACTGAAAGCTTTTTTTAATGACTAATTAGTTCCTTGACCCAGTTCACTACATAGCTACACGAGCATTTGGGTTGGTAGAACGGTCCAGGTGATGCTGAGGCAGAAACGATTGTGGAATTGGGGGTAAGGAAAAAATGTAGTGTGACATCACTTTATGCAGGCACAAGTTTTTTTACTTGGTTCTTATAAAACAGGAGATTTTCCATTCTCTGATCATTCTAGTAACATTTCTCTGCACGTGTCCCAGTTTAAATCCATTTTTCTCTAATATAAGTTGCCAGAGTTCTGCATAGCCTTATACACAGGGGCTCATTAGTGCAATGTAAAACATCATAAAGACTTCTCTTACTCTACTGAAATGATCTTTTCTGATTTAAGGTCATGTTTGCCTTGTAGGGTTGCATCACATTGGTGGCTTAGTTGTCCTGAGATTGACTAATATGTTATGATCTTCATTTCCCTAATAGGTTTTCAGTGTATTAGTTTCTGAGGAACTGTCACAGAACTAGATTTAGGCATAAATAGTTGTGTATGGTGACAGACTGATGTGTCTGCAAAATCATCATGGTACAGAATTGCTCCCATAGCTCATCCTCTCTTAGCAGCTCAGGGTGCCAAGATCACACAAGCATTAATTTCATGTGGCTGCTGCTGTGCTGGCTGTGTGCTCAGCCCCTTCTGCCCACACCTCTTCCCCAGCCCTGTCAACTCAGCTGCTAGAGGGGATAACAAAATAGAAGGCAGTTCATTTCAGCATGGGGGAGGAGAAAATGGATTTAAGGGCTTAAAGCTGGCCCCTACTTCTAGCAGGGCTGGGTGTTTTTAGGTTTCATAGTGTGGTTTAACCCCAGCTGGCAACCAAGCACCACGCAGCCGCTTGCTTGCTCCCCCGCAGTGGGAAGGGGGAGAGAATCAGAAGAGTAAAAGTGAGAAAACTCGTGGGTTGAGGTAAAGACAGGTTAAGAAAAAGCTGCATGCATGAGCAAAGCAAAGTAATTCACTCACTCCTTCCACGGGCAGGCGGGTGTTCAGCCATCTCCAGGAAAGCAGGGCTCCATCACGGGTAACAGTTACTTGGGAAGACAAAACACCATAACTCCAAATATCCCCCCTTTCTTCTTCCCCTGGCTCTATATACTGAGCATGACGTCATATGGTGTGGAATATCCCTTGGGTCAGTTGGGGTCAGCTGTCCCGGCTGTGTCCCCTCCCAGCTTCTTGTGCACCCCCGGCCTGCTCGCTGCTGGGGTGGTGTGAGAGGCAGAAAATGCCTTGACTCTGTGTAAGCCCTGCTCAGCAGTAAGGAAACAACTCCTGTATTATCACCACTGTTTCCAGCACAAATCCAAAACATAGCCCCAAATGAAGAAACGTAACTGTATCCCAGCCAAAACCAGCACGCATAGCCACATATTACTGGGACTGGGGAGTTTTACTGAGTTGTGGCTTTACTTCCCTCCTCTTCATTTCTCCAGGTTGGAGACAACATAGGAGGATTTGGCCATTGACAGAGGTGAGCAGGGAGCAGACTGTGGCATCTTGGCTATCTGATGCTGGAACTGGAAGTTCTTTTGACCTGGGATGTGCCTGTGTCACCTCTCTGCCGTGGCCAGCAGCGTTCTGTTGTCCTCCTTGGGCAGGGTCCACGGACCCAGCCCTGAGTCAGAGGCGGGTTTGTGCAGAAGGCAGTGGGACTGTGGCCATCTGCTGTTGGTGGTAGGGATGTTGCTTAGCTCAGCAACACACAGACTTCTCAGGGAAGATGTTCCTGTCCTGGTTCCTCTGTCATCACCATGAAATATAGTTTTGATGCCTGTTCATGCTGAGAAAATAAGTAATTTTTTCCTCTCCTTGAGGGCATCAAAATCCAATTTGGTATACACTGCTAAGAAGCCTTGAGCTCTGAGCCTGTGTCCCAACCTCATACTTTGTATTATTAAATGTCATGACACTTCTATTACTCCAGTCCCCAAGTCACCCAGTTTTTCTTTTATCATAGTTCCATTCTCTGTATTGACACATGGTTAGGAGGCATTGACATCACTCCTACTTTTTGTGCCAGGCAGATTTAAAAGTATTTAATAAGATAGTTCCCGAAGATGATGTTTGAGGAACTCCACTACTAACCTCACTCTTGGGCAGAGGTCTAGCACCCAGGAGTTGACATCCTCTATAGCCACTTCCTTGCTTCTTACAATTGTAGCGTTAATCCCCATTTTCTGTAAAACTTCTTTGTAGTGTATTACAGAAGTCTGGATAAATCCTATCCTGCTTTTTCTTTGCCCATAAAATTTGCTCTTTGATAAAAGACGTCCAGTCATTCTAACAGGATTACTTTGGTAGTCTTGTCATTTTATCTCATTTTCCATTTATCCTCATATATTTAATGGTTTATTTTCTTCAGAAGTTATTTTAGATCTTTTGTAGTCTCAGATCAGAGTAATGTGTTTAGGTGTGTAGATCACTTTTTTTTCTGTACTGTTTACTGACATAGAAATGGTATAAGGATAGAGAAGTAGGACAACATTAGCTAATGGCATAAGTTAGACTATTCCTGTAATCTTATTTTCAGTTGTGATTGTATTTCAAAAAGGAAAAATTATTGAAGAAGTGTTCAGAAATAGCTATAAGAATGTTTGTGGGCTTCTTGTAATGTGAGTTATAATGAGAGGCTTAAAAAGCTCAATCTGTTCAATATGTTTCAATGAGGATTCAGATGTAATTTGATCAGAGTCCACAGACAGGTGCATGAAAATGAGATTTGTAGTTTTTGATGGCCTTAAACCAGTAAAGAATATAATAAGGTCCAGAAGCTCGAAACAGAAGGTGGACAAATTCAGACTAATAAATAAGGTGCATATCTTTTAACTATGAGGGTAACTAACCTCTGGAACACATGATTTAGGTTGCCATTACTTGGAATCTTTACAAAGATGTTTAGTTTTGATTTAATAGCAGGAGATTCCTTGGCCCATATAGGACATGTGGTCTTGCTGATTTAGTTATAGTCCCTTTTGGCTTCAATATTTTTCTACTTCTCTGTTAACATTCTGAAATATAAAATAAGTCCCTTCAAAAAGCAAAAGAAAGGAAATACCATTAACCTATATTTTCTGTTTGTCACGTACAATGCACATATTTTCATTTTCTATACTCAGGAGGAAAAGACCTTACAGAATGAAACCTACTTGCCCTCCTGTCTTGATAATCTGCAAAAGACAGTATTTTTTGATCATAAACTGTTGAAAACACTCTTATTTTTATAATACAGCAAAGTTTATCGTTTAGTCAAGATGATTTGAGCTTGAATTAATCCCTGTCAGTCAGTCTTTTTCAAATGAGCATTGCTTTCTTTGTGCTGTGAGAACTACAAAAATAAAATAGCGTTTGTAAAAATATTGGTAGCCACTTAAAAAGGCAAAATTTTGTACTTCTGTTATATGTGGGAATCCAGTTGTAGACTATACAGGGAGGTATTGGGGTTTTTTGGAGCCAAGTTTTATGGAGACAGACAAAAATTCACTGAGAAATATGGGCAGACATAGAGAATAGCAGTGGTGCTGATTTTATCAGCCGTACAAAGTGTAGGAGTAGACGGGCCAGTGCCTGAAGTTACTCTGGTCTGGGGATCTCTGGGTTTTCTTAATAAAAAATTTAGAAGTTCTATGCTTTATACTTACCATTCAATGTAAAAAAGGACAATTATTTAACCTTCTGTATCTCTCCAGACTTCCTTAGTGACTAATTAAGGAAGAAATTTTTATTAAACTATTAGAAGAAATAAGAAGTAAAAATGAGTAAGCTTAAAAACATCGCATCTTGGAATATTTCATTCTATCACTTTCTTCTTCTGTTTTCCCATGTCATATCAGTTATTTGTGTGTTGCTTGAACAATTTAAAAGTTATCATCACTTAAGGAAAAGGAAGCACAAACAGAGAGATAAACTCTTTTTTTCTTTTAAATTTAGGAACATTTTCACCTTAAAAGCACAAAACTACTGATTATTTTGGTAACATTCCTTGACATTGTGCAAACGTAAAAGTCAGAGGACTGAATTAACTGTGACCTTTTAAGAGAAATCTTAACCTAGATGAGAGAATTAAAAATGGATGAGCAGTCTTTGACACCTTTGACAGATGGATTAATAGATTGTCGTCTAGTACACTTTAATACCAAAATTGTTTAATTAGTGCGCTCTTTTAAGACAAATAAATTGACAGTGTCACTATCAGAAAGTTGAAACTGATGTAACGTCATGAATCCGATCAAAAATCTTGAACATCGAAGCACAGGAAATCAACTGTTTCTTATGGAACTACATAAAGAGAATACAATATTCTTAGGTGTTCAACAACAGTTATACTTATTTTTTGCTTGACACCTGATTTAAGAACATAAAACATACATTATAGAACCTCACTGGAGAGGCCTACTTTTGCCTTCTAAGTGATGAAGTAATGAAAGCATAAGTGGGCACTATGGTACTTAAACTTTGCCTGGAATTCTGTGATATATTTATCTGGAGTATTTTTGGTCCTGAATACTTGTGATCATTTATTTGAACATAAATGGAGTTTCAGAAACACTCATTTTAGAAATGTGGTGAGGCTAAACATAATAGTTTGCCAGGACATAATTTCATTCTGTAAGGAATGAAAATTTGAAGTAGAAAGTACAAAGTTCATCTGAATTTGCCAATTAGAGCAGATGTCCAGGATGAACACTGCATTATTTTAGTCATTAAACAGGAGATTTAGAAAGCTTCATGTTTTGAGTTGCACTGGAAAGAGCTTTATAGCTGAAAGAAATTGGTTTTAATGCTGAAGATAATGTAAGTGAGCTCTTCTGTATAATTTACATTATATAATATTCTTTTAAAGTTGTAATATTGTTGCTGTTCCATTCACAGCAGTTTTTCTGTGTCATATTAAATCACACCAAATCAGTGTTTTTTACAGTGATCCACTAGACGATACAGGGATACTATCTATTCTATGTTTAAATGTTGAACTTGCTAAATGGTAGCATATTGCTTCAGCAGGTTTTCATTGCATTACTTTGCCCTATAGAAAAAAGTTTAGGGAAAATCTACAGCAGCAAGGACTAAAGCATCATGTTAATTGATCTGAAGTATATTTTCAGTAGGGATGTTTTAAAATTGGCATATTGGTAGCATACTTCTTAGATAAGCTTTCTTGTTAAAAAATACACAATTTATTAGAATATACCTTTCCTGTAGTGGTTTCTGCTGCTCTTAATTAAAAATGCTTGTTCTTTGTACAGCATCATTTTATGAAAATCACGTATTAAATAGAACTACAGGACTTTGCATACTACTGTTTAGGCAGTCAGTCCTTGTTTGCTTGAACTTAGAAAGGGTTCAAATCTACTGTGAAAAAACAGTGTTAAAAAGGCATAAAATCAATATCACCTTAAAAAGAAGTTAAATTTACACATTGAAAACATTTAAATTGCTATTTCTTCAAACTACATGTGAACACAAAAGCTGAGGTTGTTGAGAATATGTTATTACTCATAAATAAGAGGTTTGCAGATAGGCTACGCTTACGGTAGAACCTAACAGAACAATATTGTAGGACTGAGAGTATGGAGAATCAGATAAATTATAATGAGATGTAATTCACACTCTTCTAATTTTATAATTGTTTATAAGGAGGGAAAGTAATAATAATTGTTATCACGAGTAACATTGGTGGGACTGAACACTTGCAGTAAACAGACCTGGAGAACCGCAATGCATTTTCATTTGATTGCATTTCTAAGTAGCAGCTTCAGGACTTCATGTCCTTCCAGGCATTTGAAAAACAAGTGTGGGTGATTACTGATTTTCTCTGTGAGTGACTACAAATGCCCAAAGACATTTTTGACAAGGTGGATAGTATCTGAAATTCATGAGACTCAGGGAATGAGAGAGAAAGGCTTGAGGAAGGAAAGGAACATTACTGTCTTATGTATAAGAAAAAGGGATGAGACACAATTAAATTCTAAGTTTTCTTAAAACAGAGACTTTCTGAGAACTACATATAATATTCATGTAAATATAGGTAAAAGTCAGAGACCATAGGTTTTTATTTGTTTGCACTGAAGTCGTCACAGAGCTTATGTTTTGGTCCCAGAAACAGATATAAAGACAGCTGTGCAGAGTGATTCAAGATTTGATGTGAGCAGGAACTCCTTAAGCTGGCTTCAACGCACAGGTTGACAAATCAAGAAGTAGCTTTAGATTTTAAGTGTCAGCACAAGCAGCACTTGAAAAGAAAGCTATTTATTGTTTGGTTGATTTGTGCTTCTGGATTGATTGTGAACCATTAGTATTTTTTAATGATTACTTATCTACCATTTATTGGAAATACCACAATAAATTTACCTGGTTTTCATAGTGTATATAAATTTAGAAAATGTTAATAAATAATAGTAAATTATTATATGTATTAAGCGCATCAAAAAGCGCTCAATGGGACACTGTAGAAATACACTGAAAGGTAACTCCTTCCAAATACTTCAAAATGCATATGAATAGAGCAGACAAATAATCAGAAGGAAGGTGGAGACTCAAAGAAATTAAACATCTTACCCAATATTTCAGAACAGGTTGGTAACAGTCAGAGGTGAGACCCACATCACCAGACTGTCCTAACCAAATGACCAGAGTTTACTTTCCTTATGATATCATGAAACTTTATTTAAGTAATTCTGAGGAAAACTGGTGATGAAGAATAGTTTATTATCTTGAATAGGTTTTGTTTCCTTTGGCGATAAGTCTAATCTTTTGGTCAAGAGTCCCTTAACATGTTTTTCTTTACCTTCATTTTTTGGTATTTATAGACAAAAAAAACCCACTTTGTTTCAGCTGATGTATCAAGGCAGGGTCTTAACTGTACTAACAAAATTCTCAAGTTGTGACTTTTTACACATACAAGCTTGGTGTTGTATTTCATTTACTTTTTAATTGGAAAAACTTCTATAATGATAAATTTAAATGTAGGTTGAAGTTCCTCTTGTAGCCAAATATAAATAAAGTGTCACAGCTAATTGTCACTCAAGTACCAGAATTTATTTTTACTCTTTTAGGAAGAACAAACTCATGAAAATAGATATGGACTTGGACAAAGGAGAAAGTTTTGGAGTAGGCTTTTAAAAATGTTTTCATGTAATCCAATAAAGTGTACAAACTAATAACTCTTCATTACTTGATAACACTGTGACTAACATGCAGAATAATTTACTAAGTTATTTCTACATTCTTCAGCTAGTCATTATGTATATGTGGTTCATGTGGATCCAAGTGTGCTTTTAGTGTATTAAAATGAGGAGTGAGTATGGACAAATTGAAATCCTGTTCTGGGATAGTGAATTCACAACGCTGTTGAAAGGAAGAAGCTCCCTGTGGTTGCAAGACCCCCATAAAAAAAGAATTTTGAAGGAGAAGACGTGGGTAAGGTAATAGTTAAAAATATTAAGGATCCCTAAAGAATAAATATAAAGTTATTTTATTCAGAAGTTAGAAACACTCTTAAGTAAGAGTTCCTTTTCCCAAATTCATATCTGCTCACCATGCTAAGTAACTTATTCTACTTCTGATGAGTTAGATTTTCACTGTGATTTTTATCGGGCTTTAATTTTTGGTCCAAACTATGTAAATGAAAACAACAGCAGATGCAGTTCTTGTTGGGTAACAGCATAGACCATTTATACCTTGAAATGTTTCATTTGTCAGTGAAATTAAGTACTTAAAGACCTACATAACTTAGATTAGTTTGTGAGATATTTAGGCAACAGAGTTTTGCCTCATTGCTCATAGACAGAAAAGCTGTTTTTCAGAATATGGAACTGTGGAATCTTTGCCCTGTTAGCTTATTCTGCTGCAATTTATTAAGTACTACAATTATTGCTAAATGGTGAAAAGAAAGTCTTTTTTCACAGTTGATGTCTAGCCACTAACTCTTTTATGAAATGATATGGCCGGATATCATGTTTCCGCTTTTTGAAATTGTGAGTCTTATAGATATTTAATGACATTTTACAAAATGATACAATCTTTTTAAAGGAAAGGTGCTAAGATGCTCTGTTGAAACAGTTATTGTGGTTATGTAAGATACTTAAAAATCATTTATTTATGAGCGTTGTCTTATCAGAAATTACTTATACACAACTAGCATACAATACATGTGAAATATTTCATAATTTCTCCAGGAGGAGGAAAAAGACTAAGTGAAATAACCCTGCAGTATAATACTACCAATATACTAGAGACTAAATGGTAACTGTTTGTTTTATTTTGCTGTTTTCTTGTCTGGCATTCCAAACAGTCTAGCTGTGGTCCAGTTTGAAAAGCACCTGAAAATGTTGCCTAGAATTTTGTGTAAGAACACCCACAGGTGATATTTATGAATATATGGGCTGCAGTTAATCAGAAAAAAAAGAAAATTAAGTCATGTCTCCCAAAAGAAGACAAGACAAAACATCCTAAAATAATAAAAGCAGAATTCAAAAATCTTTCCCCTTTTGCTTTTCAGATCTCTTGCTGAGCACTCTCAGTAATGACATTGAAAGTCATTAATAGTATTAAGTTTTAGGATGTATAATTTAGTGTACAACTGTGTTTCCTTAGCTACAGCTTTGAGGGACACAGTTTCACAGATATTCTTAATACTCTGAAACAGCCTGAGTATAGGCTGCAATAAATGCAAAAGAAAGTGATCTTTGGACATTTCATGTATTTTTAAAATTTCTCCCTGTTAATTGGTATGTAAGTTTTCTTATAAAAGAGGAAATTTTATCAGTAAGGAAGAAATAAATCATACATAAAATAACCATTTGGTATTCTGATAGCTGATTTTCACATGAGCAGCAAGAAGCTGCTGTAAATTAAATGTTTCCTGCTGATCCACTTCCTTTTAAAACACAGTAGGAGGGGCATTAGTTAACATTAAGGCAAACACAATTATCTGCTGACTAGATTGTATTAAAAATAGCTAACAGCAATAATTCTTTGGCTTCTTCCATCATTGCAGGAATGTTATAAAATTAGTTCATGTAAAGATGTTGTACAGCAGTAAAATACTTCTTAAAGATTTCCTGTATGCCAATGTGATCCTTGGCCACAGAAGT
>VZTV01038968.1:1408-16931 GCA_013400875.1 Anhinga rufa
GGGGGCGCCCCGCGCCGCCGCTTCATGGCCGCCGCCTCCCCGTCATGGCCGCCGCCGCCGCCGCCCGCCCTTCCCTCCGCGCCTTCCCCGCTGATTGGCCGCCACCCGTCTCGCCGCCGCGCCCATTGGCGGTCGCCCAGGCAACGGCCAAGCGTGGGGAGGGGGGGGAGAAGGCGGAGCCACCCGCCGGGAAGGCGGTGGCCGAGCAGGGTCAAACCTCGGCGGTGGGCGAAGCCGCTGCGAGGGAGAGCCGGGCCGCGGACCGTGGGGGTCCCGCGTCCCGCACCGGGGGCGCGAAGGACACGACGAGCACCGCCCGCCCCGGATCTCACTGCTTTATTTGCAGACATCTGTTTCACAGCCTCCCGGAGCCCCCACGACAACCCTCGGACAGCAAATCTTCCCCCATCACCAATTAATTAACAAATCATTTAATAAGGAAGGGACGCCTCCCCGGCTGCCTCCCCGCAGAGGCCGGTCAGCGGTGTGCCAGCCCTGCAAGCAGAGGCACCGGCCCCCAGGACCTCAGTGGTCCGGAGCCGAAGCTGTCGGGTGAATGAATGCTGACAACTTGCCTGTTTTGGGGTTTTTTTTAAGGAAAAAGGCTCTACTTCCTAGCAGAGGCTCAAGCAACGCTTCCACCTTCCCCGTGTAGCTGCTGAACGGGAACAAAAGCATTAACGGCTGAGACACCCAGGAAAGCTAGCACCACGCTGCATGCAGAGCTCCCAAATTGCTTTCCAGAACTGGGTCCATCCCCTTTTTTTTTTCCCAAATCGGGTACTGAGGCACAGAGAGGTCAATAACAAAACATAAAACAACAATCTTGCTCCAAGCCGCCTGGCAAGTCGAGTCCGAGCTCGGGGAGGGAGAGGGCACTCCCCACCCCAGCCCTGCCAAGGAGCGCACGCACGGTGCTCACAAAAGCCGAAAGCGCAGCAGCTTTGCGGAGCGCAGGGTGGAAACCCCTCTGCTGAGCACGCTGGGGGTGGCGCGTCCCCTGTCACGCTCAGACGAGGGACACAGGGACTGGAAAGGAACCGCTTGGGTTAACTGCTCCAGGAGGGACCCAGCAGGCTCCAGTGACAACCTCCGCAGGGGGATGTAGGGCAGAGCCTGCACCCCAGCACGCCAGGCTTCCCAAAGAGCCTTGGCTTGGACCAGCAGGCACCTTCCTCTGGATGCTCCTTGGGGTTTTAAATCACAAACACAGCCACGTCTGCTCTAGCAGCAGCAGCATGTCCTCTTTCCGAGGTCACCAAGCCTTGGACCAACTTTAAGGAGAAGGGCAGCCAAACAATCAGCTTGAGGGCAGCTGGGGAAGGCTGGCAAAGACTAGAGGTCAATGACAGAAAGCAAGAGCATCCCCAGACCTTGTAAAACTCATCTTCTTGAATCTGAATCCTTTGGTGTAGTAGCCAGTCTGCCTTGGCTGAGCAGCTAGCACTCCTTGGCATCTCTGCAGTGACAAGAACGCACTCACAGCTTTGTTACTGCAAGTTTCCCTTGCTCTCTGGCAAGATAAGTGTGCACGTTTTCATGGTGCTGCAGCGCTGCTGTCCCCTCTCCTCTGCCCTGGCCTCCTGGGGCCACGAGCCTCCAGTCCCAGCAGGAAGGCAGAGGGGTGATAGGGAGGGATGAGGAGAGGATGCCCAAGTGCCAGCTGAGCGCTCTGACCATGAACAATGGGCACAGGAAGGCTTGGCAGCAGCGTTATAGTGACCATTGAAAGAGGAACTAGACCCAGAGACGGGCGAGAAGGAATCCCGGGGGCCTGGGTGGCAGCTGGGGGATGTCAGGGGCTAGTTCTACAGCACTAATGACCATAAGGATTTCTGCCAGCACAAATACGCTCAGGCAGCAAGCTCCTGACCAGGTTACGAGGTTACAACAAGACTTGTTTGGGCTCCATGCTTGGGGTTTAGCAACATATGCTATCTAGACTAACCTCATGTTAAATGAAAATTCACTGGGTAGCTGCTCCCTCCATCCCTTTCCTCCTCTCCACACCAGTGCACCCCTCACCCATCAGCACAGCCCCCTCAGCACCAAGAACCACCTGGCTACCAAGGAGTCAACAGGATACAGCAAAAAACCTGTTTTGAAAGGTGGGACTGCTTAAGCCCATCTCATTGTGGACTGATGCATTCCTGCCCCCTACGGCTTCCCCCACTGCACACTGCTACCCCTTGCCTTGCGCTAGCACTGGTGAATGTGCATCCAGGTGGTGAGGTGGCCCAGGGAGTCACGCCAGATACAAACCAGTCCCTGGCTGTGTTGGGTGAAATTAAGCAGGACAGGCCCACTGGGCAGGGGAGACACGAGGCTGAGGTGGGAGAGCACAGAGAGCAGGTCAGGATGAGGCCAGGTAAAAGAAAACCAAAATTAGAGCAGTTTAAGCTTGCCTGGAATTGCACCCTAACACCTGAGCAAGTATTTTGCAGGGGTAAAACAAAAAACTAAACCTGCCCTCAAGAGCCATTTTCCACAGTGACTGGGCACTTGGCATTAACAGCAAGAACTGAAGTGCAAGAGGTGACAAGACACTTTCCCCGGGACTTTCCAGGGCAGAGGAGAAGAGTCTGGAGTTACGCTAGCAGACTGCAGTGAGGAACTCAAACAGGGGCAGTCATGGTGCATGAGTTAAAAAACAAATGGGATCAGAACAAAAATCAGCGCCGGGATCCCAGGCAAGCAGTCCTCAGCTCTCTCCAGAAGGGAAAGAGACAAAAGGTTTCACAGCACCAAGCGATGCCACTCAGCAGTTCAGGGCACTAAGGAATCCCAGGTCCTATCAAAACTGCATGGGGAATGCAGCTGGGATGTGGCCAGGAACCATGGTCGCTGTCCCCCATGTCTGCCCATAAAGAAGGAAATATGATGTCTCCTGACTGCAAGCAGTCAAGGGTGGGTTTGGGGTAGCTCACTTGCAGCATGAAGTCCCACAGAGAACACCAAGGCCAAGAGGGAGATAAGCACCAAATGTGGGATCACAGATGCCATCGGCTTGAAGTGCCTGGGGACCCTGCAAGGCAACATAACCCCCAGCACATACACAGATACCAGTGGGTTAAGCCGCCTCCCAGAAGAGCTGTCACCTGCTCAGAGCTTTCAAGCAGCTCTTCCCAGGCACCAGAGCTCACACCAAGGCCACTCCTGCAGTTGGGACAGCAACTCCAGACTCCCCTTTCCTCCTGACCAGATCTGATATAGGGATAAGCCAACGCTCTGGCACTACATCCTGCTGTATCTCAGTGCGCTGCATCTCAACCGTTCACAACCAACAGCTGGCATCTGGCAGCACACGCTCAGGAAGAGATCAGGAGCCTCGGCTGCTACAGCCCAGCCCAAGGGGACAGCAACAGGCCGAGACCCTGCATGGAGAGTTTCTTGGTCACGGACAGAGCCCTCCCTGGACCCACCCCCCAACAAGCTACGTCTGCTTCAGGCTGCATGAGGCTGCTCAGCACTCCCCACTGCCTGTTGCAGGGCTAAAGAAGACCAAGGAAGTGCAGGGCAAGAGGAGCCTCACTACAGAGCAACCAACTGACTTTACAGAGGAGCAGCTGCCACCAAGACCCCAGGAACCATCTGTATGTGTAACCATGTGCACTTTGATTCCAGCACGAAAACTGAGCACACAAAGAGAAGTGGTGGCTGCAGGACCTCCCCCCTCCTCTCTCCCTGCCCTCCCCTTCTCAGCAGGCCCCTTCCCATGGGTCACTGTCTCTGCACAGCCAAGGTGAGACCTTGCTGGCCACTGAAGCTGACCAGCTGCACAGCGGGGACAGTTATCAGGAAAGTAGCAGCAAGACCCCTGGCTAGTGTTTCTCCAAAGGAGCACTTCAGGAGTCTTGCTTCTTGGGCTCCTGCGGCAGATTCCTCCTGCTGCCAACAGGTGCCCAGCGAGAGCTCTGACCTCCCCTGCTGAGAAACACCGTCGCATTGAGCAGGGAAGAGTTGGCTCCAGTCTTTTTGTGCAGTGCTGAGGCAGGGAGCTAGGGATAAACCCTGACCGCTGTCGGCAGGCACTCGCTGCTGGTGGCTCGTGTAACCCTCCTGGCACCAGAGGGGCAGGGAGACAACCACAGCCTCGGCTGACGAGCAGGTCAGGTTCCCCACATCTCTGACGCTACCTCAGGTGAAGCTGGCTGAACCAGGTGCTGACAGCACAGTCCACACGCATCACCAGGGAGATGCCCAGCAGGAGGCAGATGCTGCTTACCACAAAGCCCAGCGACTCAAAGAGGAACCTGCAGGCACAACAGATACAGTAAGGATCTCACAGCCAGCATGCCTGCAAAGACAGGCTGCTGCTGCCCTTGCTCCCAGCGTTCTGATTTTCCTGGTAGCACCCCACATCCTAAAACATGAATTACATTCACTCCCCAGCAGTTGCTGCCTGCAACCTGGGAGCCAAGAACGCCCCTGCTTTAGAGGCCGTGCAAACCAAAGGTTTGCTAGTTTACCATTTCTGGTCTGGTATCCCTACCTTTGGCTTTCTACCCTGAATATTCTTAGCTTCCAGGTGGGCTCTGTGCGTCCTTGCAAATCAAGATAAGGAGAAATTTCTAGGCTCTAGCTCAAGTCCAGCTTCTGAACTTGAAGCGGGAATTATTTAAGGACAGTCCACCAGCCCCTGCTAGGTAAGAAGTCAGAAGATCAACCACAAGGTCTCTTCCAACATCACTGCCTACGAACTCTAGTCAAGGCATCAGGGATATGAGCCCTAACCCAGCATCAGAGCAACTCTTGGGACTTACTTTGGAGCAAAGACCTTCCAGACCATGAGGTGCCTCCTGAGGATCATAGCTGCACAAACACAGGCCAGAAGCTGCGGGGGAGATCAGGAAAAAGAAGTTACAAGTGACTCTGGAGTGACCCCCTGGGCACCAGGTTCGCATCTGAAGGCGGTACTAAACTGCACACACCTGGGAGGCTGGTACAGCGCACACCAGAAACAAGCAACCCAAAGAGGATTCCCTTCCATTGTCTCCTCAAGTCAGGAAACACAAGCGGCTTGAGGTACATGCAGGCCCTTCCTGGGCCAGGCTGGGGCAGGACAGAGGAGAGCTCACACTGTGGCTAACCTGACCTAGTATTTCACTGAGAGGGGCATTCCTGCTCTCCCACTGCGGGGCCTGCCCCCTCCCTCACACTGCCTCTGGTCTGACCACACGGGAGAATGACTGGAAGGGCTAAACCCCAGAAAGCTAATAGCTTCTTTCGTGGGATTAAATTTCTGGTGTTCAGCTCCCTGTATCACCACAGCACACGATCAGATGAAAACTAGAGCTGGTGCAAAATAGATATGCATGGATGGGAAGAGGGGGAGCAGGATCATAACCCTGCAGTTTCTGAACAGATGTTGCCACTCTGCGCAAATGGGTATGAAAAGCAGCCTAATCCATATTGCAGCTTCTCTGCCAAAGCACAGAACAAATAGCATGGCTGAGAAAAGGACCTCTGCAGCTGCTCTTCCACCTGCAAGCAGACATTATCACCCCTGGGCCTGCCTGTGACCTGGCTTACCCCTTTCTCTCATCAGAGTGACCCATGGTTCTCACAGCACACCAACTTCCTCTTGGATAGCCTTCTCCACAGCCATCCCGTCTCTGCCCGTACCTGTGTCCCAAGGACAAAGAGGTATTTCAGCCCCAGCTGCAGCAGAGCGTTGGAGAACTTCTCCGGGGATTCCCTCAGCCTCATCTCCATCATGTGCTCTTCCACTTCCTGCAGCTCCTCCCGGGGCTCCTTCTTGGGCTTCCTCTTCTGCAAGCTGGGCATCTCACACACAAAGGGCCAAAGCAGGAGCAGAGGGCAGCCGACTACCTCAAGGACAAAGGCACATGAAGTTACCAGAGCCCAGGAGGTGAGGAGCAGTCTAGGCTCTGCCATCATGGCCTGGACGTGCAGGATGCATATACCCCAGCTCCAGTTTGCTGGTCAGGCACAACTGCATGGAGGCTGCAGGCCACAGACAGCTCTGTGGCCCCAGAAGGGGACAGCGAGGATGCTGCTGTTCAGCTGGTGCTGGAGCCTTCATTGCCTTGTGCTCAGCCTGCAGGCCTCCAGACAAGGCAAAGCAGTGAGCCATGTCTGCTCAGGCAGAAACAGCCCAGGAAGAAATTGATTTACCTGCAAAGAGGATATGGGAGGCAAAGGTGTTGGCGCCCACCAGGACAGCAGGCAGGAGGTTCGTGCTGTGGTCAAGGTGGAAGCCCACAAAAGCTGCGTTCCAGTGGATGGCTGGGAAAATGGGCTGGTGGCCTGTGGAATAGAAGAACTGGGAAGCAGCAAGGAGCCAGGAGATGACTGCATACCAGGGCACCGAAAAAGGCTCTGAGAGATTTTGAGAGAGAAAGAGAGATATTAAGATCAAGAACAAGACAGATCCATGGTCAAAAAAAGCCTATTGGGTTTTCTTCCAGGTTCCCTTTCTGCGCTCTCTTCTGACAGATGGAAACCAGTCAGGCTCCCACCAGAGGACACAGTGAGGGGCCAGGCATTCCCTCTGCTGCCCGCTCTGCTACTGGACTCTGTCAGCAGCAGTGGGGTTCAGTGGCTGCTCGCATCCTGGGGAGGAGGGATGTGGGTAGAGCCCCTTTCCCTGACACAAGGGACTCTGACTCCTCCTCCTCCCACGTTGCATCCCTGCTGCATGCATCTCTCTTCTATTAGGGGATTTAAGCAACTCTAAAAAAGCTAGGAGGATCCTCTGAGGACCACTGCACCACCACTCCCCAGGAGCAGACTGGGCTCTGCTTCTCCCACTGGAAATAAGACAAGGTCGCTGCAGATAAGGCCCAGGTCACACCTCCAGAGGATGCTCTATTGAGCCCTGACTCACCAGCATCTCCAGCAAGGCCTCTGGCACGCGTGTGGATGTGCAGCAGCATGAAGGCCTCCAGGAAGAGGAGAAGGAAGGCGAGACTCAGTCGCTCACTGTGTAAAAGCATCAAGAGGAAGCCCAGCAGGGTGAGCGCTATGACCAGGGCTGCTGAGTAGACACTGCCCAGCCCATAAGCTGCGACAGTGGCCTTGCAGCTGCCCCGCTCCAGGTGGCTCTTCTGAGACTCCTGCATCCTCTTGTAGATCTGAGGGATGACGTGGAGGAAGTCGACTTCAGAGCTGGGAACTCCCAGTGAGGGAGTGACGATGGATCCTGTTGTCTCCCGCGTATCCTTTGCGAACACCGTCATGGGATTGCACAGCAGGAGCAGCAGCCCCACGGACGCTAGCCCGTAGACGGCCCATGGAAAGGCAACAACTGCCACCTGCACCAGCTCCTGCAGCTTGCCAAGAGAGTCTTCAGCGCTGGAGGCAACGGCCCAGTAGCAGGCAATGCAGAGGACCACCAGCGGGAAACCCCAGCGCACAAAGAGCACAAGGGGGTCCGAGCTGTTCAGGTTGCCGTAGTGTCGCAGCCAGCTCCGCACTGCATAGGCCAGCCCAGCCAGCAAGGCCACGCACAGGAGGTAGAAGAGGTTCTTGGCCCGTGTGTTTCTTAGGCTGGCAAGGGGGGAGAGGAAAAGAGAGGGCCGGCACTGAGGGATTTCTTCACGGCACTGGTGGAAGAAACTGGAGAGGCGCACGCAGACCAGGAGCATGGCCACAAAGCACAGCAGATACCAGATCTCCCTCCGGTAAGAAGAAAAGCCAAGGAACTGCTGCTTGGGGCCTTCTGGCACAGTCAGACGACCGTCCCAGTGGAGCTTCCCTACTAGCAACGTCACTAGTGAGGCCAGCAGGAACGGGGCCACCCGGGCCTCGGCCACCACAAAACTATCGGAGAACATAGCTCCGCAGCGGAAGAGAAGAATGCCCATGGGGAATGCCAGCCCCAGCCGTGCTCGCAGCCTCTGCCTCAGGCCAACGCTGGCCAAGGGTGGCTGACTGCCTGCTGAACGGGTTCGCTTGGGGTGCCGGCCCCACCAGTGCCAGAAAAAACCCAGCTGAGAAGCTGCGGCTGCCCATGATGACACCAGGAGGAGATCCAGCCCCTCCTGGGTGAACGCACGGGCCAGCGCAAGCAGAACAGCCACCACCACACCCCAAAGCAGTGGGTACAGGAGGCAGCTGCGATAGAAAGAGTCTGACACTGCGGCCAGCTCTGAGGCCACATAGCAGAGCAAGCAGGAAGCAGCGATGAGGGTGCAGCCCCCCATCATACGCAGGGGATGGAAGCGGGCCCAGGACTGGGTGCACACAGCCCGTGCCTCCCGTAGGTAGAGCTGGAAGCGACCGATGAGGCTTCCCAGCCTGGACTCCAGCTCCGGAGGCACCAGCGTCACTCCCTGCACCTGGGCCAAGAGCTGAGCGTGCTCCTCCACAGCGCTGGAGAAGAGCTCCTGCAGGTGCTGGAGCTGCTCTGCTGGCAGGTCCTGAGCCACCAGCGAGTAGGAGTGCAGGAAGCGGTCCACCTATGGGAGAGGGGACACAGGGTCAGACAGCGGCACTGGGACCACTGGGAAGGGGATTCACCACCATCTTCCTCACTCAGCCCCTTCAGAACAGAAACAGCCCCCATCTGCCAACCCCTGCCAGGACAGATCCATCCCCAGCCGCATCACCTGGGGCTGGTCACCCTAATTCAGGATGCGACTGGCAGGAAACACAATCCTTCTGCGAAAGCAGCATCCCTCTCTCAAGTGACATATCCACGCCGACAGCCACACTGACTCCTCTCAGTTCTTCATCTGCAGGTGCACCTCTGGTAACACTGTGCATCACTAAGGGCTTCTATGCAGAGTCTTTGGTAGCAATAAGGCAGACTTCCCCCAGAACATTGAGTCATTGCGAGCTATTAATCTGCACCTGATGTCGTTTTTTACATTGTTTGTCTGAGGACAGACATAAAATTAAAGAGCTTATACTGGATCAAATCAAACTGCTCCCTCTGCTTCGATACAGGCGCATTAACCCACTGTTCCACAGGCTAAGGAGCGCTCATTCTTCTTCCTACTTCAAGAGGACAGGAACAGAGGCAGCTATGATCCCAAAGTCATAAAAAAAGTCTTACGAGGGCATTACCAGGGCAGAGTGCCCATACAAACAACCAGCTTCTCAGCAGTGTAGATATGTTCAAGCCCTGAAACACACTGATACCTTCACATGCCTTCCAGTCGCCTCAGAGCATAGGCAGAATCAGCCCGCCCCTGCCCATGAACAGCAAACATATGCACCAGCCCTTGCCCAGGCCTGCACGACCTCCCTGGTATGCAAAACCTTCTTCAACACCAATTGGATCGAGCCAGAAACCTCTTCAGACAAATGAATGCAAACATTTAAACAGGCAGGACTGCATAACACTAATTCCTAATAGATGATGATCGATATCCTCAGTGACTAATGGAGAGCAACATACACTATCGTCTTTAAATGACAGAGTACTCTGCTGCTCTATAAATACACAGCAGAGAGGCTGAACATTTTTTGCCTTCCCATCAGCAGCTGTATCCTCTCCAGCTCCTCACTGACTTGCACCAATGGTCTCCACTTAGCACATCACGGTTTGCTTCCAGGCAGCCGGGCCCAAAACAGGACCTGGTCTGGGTTGGCTTCTTCCTTGAGAACACCAGGGTACAGCAGGGAGCTGGCTAGGGGATGGAGGAGTTATTGCTGTGCTCCTAGCAATCTGGCAGCCCCTCAGAGGCAGGCCAGCACTTAGCTAAGACACACGCCTTGTAAAACGTGTGGCAAATCTGGTTCTGTAGCATGCCAACAGCCACAACAGACAGCCCTCACATCCTCCATAGAGGCTTTGGCTTGCCCTGGCACATGCCCTGCTCCATTGCCCAGGCTCCTTTTATGCCTGGTATAGTCACTTTAATCCAAATTTTGCCACTTAGCTGTTGGGGTTCTGTATTTTGTTGTGCTTGGTGTAAACTGTTCCCTCCTATCCCACTTTACTGTCACCTGTTACGTGGTGTTTCTTGTGTTTAGTCCTTCGTTACTGTTTTCCTTCTGTCACTGATTTAGAATAGCTTTTTAGCTAACACCGGTTCTCCTCCAAAACTGAAGCAGCATCAAAACATCCATTTGTACTCTTAAATCTCCATTAACAAAACCTGCCCATAGTCATCTTCAGCCCTGAGAAACCAGCCTCCTCACCAACCTCTCCAATAACCAAATCCACCTCTGACCATCTGGGACCAACCCTCATCCTGAAGCAAATGCCACCTTCCTGGCCAGTATTTTCCACTCCACAGTACTCACCACCAAGCACTAAAGAGGTATCTCATTTCAATTTTGGGAAAACAGTGCCACCTTTTACTGGAGCAAGCACTGTGAGGAGGTAACTCTCCAAAATAAGTTCCCCGTGAAGACATCCCCACGTCACCACCCCACTTCCACTAAACAGAAGAGGTATGTGCTTAAAAAGCCATTCCTTCTCTTCTCTAGTTCAATGGGGAGGCCTACCATAGGCCGTACCTGCTTGGCGTTGATGTGATAGACTGAGAGCTGCTGCAAGGCTGCAGACACAGCATCGCCGTCCCCAGAGAACAGCTCCGCCATCACCTCCCCGATGTTACTGTAGGGGATGGGCACACCCAGCAGCAGGGCCACAGTGGGCACCAGGTTCACCTGGGGAATGGCCTCAGGCTCCTGGAGAGACAGGGGAGGAATCGGAAATTTGGAAATAACACAGCAACGTGGCTTTTCACGTGGGCTAGAGGACGGTGGGGAAGACATCCCTGTTCAGAGAGGCATGTGGGGAAGCCAGGAAGGGGGAGAAAATACAGGGGAGGGCAGAGGCACAGTTCTGCCCTCCCTGAGTGCCCTGCAGAGGGAAGGATGCCTGCTGGGAGCTGCAAGTCCTTGGGTCTGGCCCTGGCTGTCTAACAGCTCACCTGGCCCCACTCAGACACCCCTCACAGCTGGAGGGGCCTGAACATGGGTCCCAAACGCTTCAGTTACCTGCATCCCGTGTCAGCATTTCCATTCTTCTCTGCTAAAGGTGACAGCCTCCCCACCCCTCTCAATCTAAACAATCCAAATCAAACTGTTGCTCTCTGCAACACCAGGATGTAGTTTTCACCCCAGATGTCCCCTCAGGAGTGGAACTAAGGATCAGCTTCTTCTCACCTCTGGAGGGCTGGTGCCAAATAGGGGTGTTTTGCTGTACACAAACAGTGCTGCATTCACTTCCTTCTCGCTGTCGCCGCCATGGTCTCCAGTCTCTGTCATGCCATGGTCCCCAGCCACCAGAAGGAGGGTGTCATTACCCAGGTGATCCACCAAGGACCTGTCACCGGGATAAGGAAGGTCAACCCCTACCTGGGCAGGGTCCCGGGTAGCCCAGGTGGGAGAGAACATGTTCCCCCCCAAGCCTGCCAGCACGGCAGAGGTGAAGCCCACAAGAAAATCTGAGCAAAACTAAGTGCTGACGCAGAGCTGTAGCAACTAAGCCAGGGACCTAGACAATGGATGCTTTAAAAGTGAACTGAAATTCAGAGCCCTGAGACAGAGTGGACTGATCTTCCTTAGGCCCCCAGCAAATGGTGGCTGGTTCCTCAGTGCCTTCAGGGATCTTAACAAAACACACTTCAGAAGAAAGGTTCCCAACAGTAACAAATTTTAGGCTGCTTCTATTTGGGTCTTGTATATTGTATCATGTTGTGTGAGCAATCTCCTGTTTTTAAGGAAAAAAGAGGGGATTTGTCCTTGAAATATGCAGTAGGTGTGACATGATATATGCTGCACTCTCAGATGCAGCCGGGCAACTTATCCACTCCTTCCAGCAGCAAAAATGAAAGCAGCCCTACAAGTCCAAAGCTGCAGCATTCTGGGCTGAGGCACAGCTGCACGATGAGGATTCTGGATCCCATTCTGTCCTCTGATACAAAGGCACAACTCACAGGCCCGTGCAGCAAATGCAGTGTTCCCGAGCCAGGGTTCAACAAGTGCTTCTCAAACATTAGCCAAACCTCAGTGCAACAACCTCCACTTTAAAGACAGGGAGAGTGAGGCTCGGCTGTGCTCCGGCTGCATCATCACCTGGTTGAGCACCAAGGCTCCAAGACATGAAGACAGCCTTACATCTGACACCAAACATCTTTTGAATATGTATCCATGCAACCAAGACTGCCCCATAGCTGGGGTTTCAGCTGCTGCTGGCCAAAGCCATTCTACCACAGCCATTCTGTGTGTTAACCAGCACAGTAAGTGTTCCCTGTTACCCTCTGCTTCTGTAAATTCCCTGGGAACAGCCCGCCAGCCTGGCTGAAGGAAGACACCAGATGGCAATCCCACCACCACCACACCAATCACCTGAGCATCTCATTCATCTGGGTGAGCTTCTTAGCCATTTCAGGATGGTCAGGTCCATGTTTGTGCCCACAGTGGTCCACGCCAAGGAAGTGAGCGATCAGCACGTCCCATTCACCACTGTCCACTGCAGAACAAGAGTAGCCTTATCACATACTAGCCTGGGATTCAGGCATGGCCTCGATTCTCCTGCCAGAGCTTTCTGGTTGCCTCTGGAAACTGCTGTTTCTTCCCCTCCTGCCAGTGTCACTCCCACCTCTCAAGTAGATCGATGCAGGTTTTAACAGGTACTCTCTTGGTCTGCAGGTGGCTGGGTGCAACACTGCAGGGAGCTCAATGCACACAAGCGCCCCAGTATCCATCGTTTTTGTTCACCACCCCTCAGGAAAGAAATGGCCCCATGTCACCCAAGTCACCTCGAAACACCTTTAACTCAAATTGCCATAAACAGAGCTACAGCATGGGGGTGCTTGGGAAAAGAACCCAGAACACCAGTCCTTCCCTGGAGGTATGTCAGGTCAGACTCATCACTGAGCCCCTTGGCATCCCACCCAGGATGTGGGCATGGCACACCAATGCTGCTCCTCGCTAGAAAGTTACCCTGGCCTCTCCCCTCTGCTTCAGGGTCTCAACAAATGAAAACCAACATATTTCGAGTTAAATGATGAGCTGCAGCTCTCCCAGAAGGCACAATGCCTTGATTTACTTAGATACATAGACAGATAAAGCAAAGAGCACTCCCCTCAGCCCCATGATCTCAGGGAGGAGTCTGAAATCACCTAAAATTCACAAATCCGTCTCACGCTTCACCTCCGTCTCAAGACCAGGAGCCTCTGCTGAGAGCAGTGCTGTGCTCCAGCCTCCTGGCTGTACTGCTGGTTATTTCCTAGAGCACTGTCTGCCTGCCCGGGCAGCCACGTGTCAAAGCTAAGCTGCTCCTCCTGCTCCATCCTGGCAGCGTGTTTCTAGGACAGATGCAGAAGACTAACCTCGTCTTAGTTATGCTAAGAGCTACGCTTTTTTTTTTATATAGAAACACTTTACAGGCCTCAAAGGCTGGCTTATCTGTGGAAATCCAGCTAGAGCCCTGTAAACCCTGGGCAGCAGCGTGTGACTGCCCAGTGCTGCTCTGTAACAGAAAGAACACTTCAGTCCTACCCCAAATTTGCAGTAGGACCCCTGCATAATGTAAAGGGTTACCCAGGCCCTGGGGGAAGAGCTGCTTACCAGTTGGATAGAGATGCTGCAGGATCCCGTTGTCCACAGTGTGAAGATCCTTCACGTTAAAAGAAGGGAAGAAATACGAGCGGAAAAACTTCTTCGGGAAGAGTCCTTCCCAAGTGTCATCACCCATGAAGACTACTCTCCTTCCTGAGGCAGCAGGAAAGGAATTAATGAGAGCAGACAGCACACCCAAGTCATGCTGTGACCCACACTAGTGCACAGAGCCTGGGCAGATCCAGGTCAGGCTCTGGAGCACTAGCTTCTCCCCAACCCACAATCAAAAGCGATCTAAAATTAAAATGACCATCTGGCTGTAAATGAGTTTGAATACAGGGAGTGACCAGCCCTGTTTCTAAGCCTACAAGTGCTGCCACCACCAAACCCACCTGCACAACCTCACAACTTATTGTTGACCTCTGCCACGTCAGCCCAGCAGAAAGACCTGTGGGCTGAGGAGGCCAGGGAGCAGGCGGGTGCCCACCCATGCCACCACCGTGCTTCGGAAGGCGCACTGCAAAGCTGACGAACCCTCGCCCAAGGCCTGCGGCCCCACTCTAAAACACAAGGCAGTAGGTGGCTGCTGACAGGGGCTGAGTAGGAGCTGTGAGTCCTGGGCTCTGGCTTTAAACACAATGCCAGCGGGTTTTCATACATGGAAAAGAGAAAGCAAAAGGGCTTCCCACTGCCCTCGCTCCCCTTGACCTGCCTGCCACCAGCCAGCCCTCTGTGTTTCTGTGGAGCCTCCCACAGGAACTGTTTCCTCCAGGGCTGCTGCTCTGGCACAGGGTCTACCAGCGTTTTTCATCTCAGATGATTCACTGCATTTGCCCACCTTGCTCACACACAGAATGGACAACCCAGTCACATTGCCTCATCCCAGGCACTGGTATTTGTCCCACTCTGAGCCCTGGAAGGAAATCTCTCTGGGTAACACCAGACCGTGTCCTGTCTCCTTTTTTCCACTCCCTCATTCCACCCTAAGAAGCCCTTTACAGCTGCACTACACGCACCCTGGCAGCGCCAATCTATGCAGCAAATGTGGTGAGGTTGCTGCCTGACAGCCACAGGCAGCTGGCCAGGCAGGCTTGCTGCCTGAGCAACACCGGCACAGCACACCTGGCACCAGCTCCTCCCTCGTCCTGCATCTCACCCAAAGACAAACACCACACAACTGACTGCCCTTGGCATTGGGTGGCATTTGCTTGTGGTGACCTTGTGACAGCCACCATCAGTACAGCCACTTTCACCTGCTTTTTTGTCATCTTTGAAGATGATGAAGATGAAGCCACAGTCCCAGCTAGTTCTTACTCCCAGTACAAGATGGAGAAGCTCTGCCTGCATGACAGCACTGCCTGATACGACTGTCACCTGAGCAGGGCAAAAGAACTAGCTGGCAAGGCTGGGGGGGTGTTGTAAGCAGTTCCCCTCCCAGGGAGCGAAGAATAAAGGTCCCACGTGAGCGCTGACTGGTGGTTTGCACGTGCCCAGTCACCTACCGTTCTGCACCAGCTGCACCAGCAGGTTGTCCTCCTGGATGGCGTAGGTGGCGAAGTTGCTGCCCACATCAATGAAGGTGGGCAGCGAGCCAGTGGTGAGGCCCTTGATGCGCTGCATGGTGGCGGTGGGGGGATCAGCTCGGAAGCGGTAGAGGCGCGCATGGCGGGGCTGGGAGGTCACCAAGTGGTGCAGGAAACTCAGCTTGTTCTCGTAGGGCAGCGGGGTGGCCTTGGCCGGGTCAAAGCGGGCGAACTCAAAACGGAGGGCATCGATGATGACAAGCACAGCCTTGGGAAAGCGCTGGGGCGCCCAGCAGGAGCCTGCTGGGAGGTGTTGCCTCTCCCAGGGCGGCGGCAGGAGCGGGTCTGAGCAGGAGCTGCTGCGGGAGAGCTCGATCCGGGTGAGCAGGAACCCGCTTGTGAAGAGCCCGATGCCGGCAAGGAACAGCAGGCAGACCCAGGCCAGGAAGAGCAGCACCGGCCACCGCTGCATCCTAAGGGGAGAAGAATAGGCAGGCTCAGCCCCTCGCCCT
>VZTV01038969.1:0-10891 GCA_013400875.1 Anhinga rufa
TTTTTCCCCTGAGTGCCAGCAAAGGCTCTCTGTTCAGTCAGGCCGGTCGTCTTCCCCGACGGTTTGTCTTGTGGCACTTGGGGACAGCCCGCTCCTGCGCCTGCAAGGCTTCCTCTTGAAGAACGCCCAGACTTGCTTTTATTTGTTTCTGGTAAGCTCCCCTCTTCTTGCCATCTGTCTGCTTGTTGACTTACAAACACATTATCCCGCAATCCTTAGTAAAAACAGGACAAGCTGTGTCAAGATAGGGAAATTTTGTGGTGGAGTGGTGTTGCCATTTTATTTTTTGACAGATCAGCTATTTACATACAAGGAACGCATAAAACAACCTCCCTCCCTCAATTGTTGCTAATGTTATTACTATTTAAAGAGACAGTGGACAAGAAGAGAAAAATGGTAACTTGTGCAGGTAGGTTGGGGGTGTGTGTTGGGTTTGTTTTGGTTTTCCCTTTTTAAATTAATATTGCATCCAGAATTTTCAACCTAACTGTATATGCTTATGTCCTGCCACTTGACACTGGAAAGCTTTTGCCCAGCCATAGCAGCAAAATAGTAAGTATCAGCAAAAAAAGCCCTTCTCTCTTTCCCTCTGTGTAACAGAAGGGCATCCACCCATTTTTCAGTTAATTTCAATTCAGGATAGCATCTGAAAGACACTTGAGAGAAATACAGATGGTATCTCAAAGACATACTAATTAGCATTTACTGGTACACTTTATTCAGAGAGCTCACCTATACATGGCTTCTCCAAGCATTACCTTTCCCTCAAATCTCTTATATGAAAGGAGTGAGATTTTTCATTAATGACGTTTACAGCACTACTTCTCTAAATACTGCATCAGCCCTAAATGCTTTGGGAGTGGATCACTGAGAACAGAGGGCAGAGTGATGAAAGAACTGTAGATGACCCATTCTCTACCCTCTACCATTCCCTAATCCTATAAAACCCTGAGAGTTACCCAAACAGAGATTATCCTTTCACTTTAGCATATTGATCGCTCTTCTAAATGGCTGACGTGGTTCTTGTGTCCACAGCAGACCATCTAGGTTAATGAAGCTATTTAATGGTACAAATAGCTCTTAAAGTACAGATTTTTCTATTAGTATGCACATGTTTCCCAAACACTTAATCTCAATTTTGAAATTTGCTTGTAATTACAAGCCTGAGAATAGAAAGTGTTCTTTCTGGTAGACAAGAGTGATCTTTCAAGTCAGTGCCTCATCTGCAGAGTCCTCTATTGATAAACAATTTGAGAACCGTTATTTATTGTTCAACTCTCCCATTGGAAGAGAAATGATCTGCTCCCCTCCTCAGGGAGAAAAAGGAAGGAAATTAGTTCTTGGTTTTGTGTCAGTGCAAAGTCTGTAATTTTCAGCACTGACTCCAAGTCCTTTGATTCTGAGTAGTAAACAAGTATGTTAAATCTATGCTAGCTGCTGCTTTGTTTGCAAGATGCATAGTACAACTGGCCTTTGAATTACCCAACATCTTTTTAGCAATATATGATTGAATGAGAAGAAATAGTACTTGCCCGTCTTCTTGTCTTGTCAGACATAAAAAAACTAGAGTAAAATAGGAAGGTGAAAGAAGCTACCATACATTGTCAAGACATGCATTCAGTAGGTAGATCAGATGACGATCTTCCTCGCCTGAATTACTGTAGATTGACTACAAATTTTGCACTTGGCAACACGAGTTCCAGCTTCATAGCTTTGTGAATTTGCTTATGGTATGCAGAAAGTTACAGGTTTTGAGCAACAAGTCAGCTGAAGATAAACTGTGGGTTAGCTGAATTCAGTACTGATCTTTCCCTTGAAACTGCTTCTCTAAAATTTGACCTCCAAAACAAGAAACGTGCTTCTCTCTGTCAGTCAAATGTATGAATGTCAAGTGTATGTTAATATTCCTTGGCTGATCTCCGTAAGTGAAAGAGGCATAGTCCTGTTGTAAGTAAAGTTTCTGTTCCCTTGAAAAGGAGTTCAACATCTGTTTGTAACAGCAGCCAAAATCTGCAAAATAACATAATCTGAGACGCAAACTTCCTTTGAGAATGAGGAGATGACAACTGGTGAAACCTGCTAGTGTAAGTAAGTCTTTGAACTGTCTCACCTATTACAGAGACCCCATTTCTACCCAAATGGGAAACATTGAGAAGGGCCAACAGCATCACAGCTTAAAAACTACTGTATGTGGGCATTGCCTCAGCTCCAGTTAAGCAAAATTGGAACAGTGAGAAGCTAGATGTAGGAGGGCCAGTACTCACTATCTTTTTTTTTAAACAGATTTAATGATGCAGAAGAGAATTCTAAAATATGTCAGAAATCTGACATTTCAGGATTATTCTACTTAGCCTCTTAGTTACATAAGGAAAAAAAGCAGAAAACTATGAACCAAACACCCCCATCACTCAATCAATCACAGGAATGCCTTTTAAGATATCAAGGCAGTGGAATTTAGTATGAAAAACACCCATAACGTTTTATTAATAGCAGTAATAATAAAAAACCCAGCATAATAACATTTTGTACCAATCAAACTCTGTGTCAGAAGACAAGATGCCCAACAGGCATGTCACTTAATTGTGTTACCAGTCCTTTATTTCAACTAAAGCATTAGTAATAACCATGACCAGACAGATTGTACCAAATAAAATTTGTCTGATATGGGAACTTTTTTCCAATGTATCTTTCTGTAACAGATGTGTCTGTAGTTGATGCTGTTTTGTCTTTTTTCATAACTGAAACATGGACAGAGAGTAGATAAAACAGCTGTTTCAGTATGGTCTTAAAGACTGCCACTAGCATAAAAAAAACAGGCTCAGAAACTTTTTATAAAGATACGGTGGCTGCTTATCATATGCTTTTTGCTCCTGAAATACTTGAAATAAAATTTTGCATGCATTAACCTTACCTCAGAATTAGGAAACTGAATGGAACTGTATTGTACTTCAAGCTTCCTCCAGACTGTTTTCATCTGTACTTCCACTTCATTAGTTCAAAGGTGATATTATGGAAATGCATATTTCTATTAATCTGTAAAACAGAAAGATAATTTGACTTAAGAGATATCTGAAGAAACTGTATTGACAGTTCATAGTACATAATGTGAACTGCACATTGCAGATACTGGTATCTGGAATAACAGAAGCCATCTCCTATTGTGAACTGCTCCTAGGTGGAAAAAACTTCTGACTCTTGCATTTCTAATAGTTGTACATTTGCAGAGCATTTGTAAAATACTAATACGAGAAAGCATTTAAAATTAATTTTATTTATATTACATCATTAAGTTATTCACTCATGAATATTGATGTCAGGGAGGAAGGGTGTTAAAAATGTCTGTCAATAGTTTTCCTATGAAAATAAGCCTTTCTGATCTCTCCCAATAACTTGGATTCACCTGGTCTATACCACCCAGGTTTGCAAGCCTCCAGATACCAGGTTTCTCCAATTTTTAATTTATTTTATGTTTTTTTAAACAGGTAGCAGACTAGAGGAAGGACACATTGTTGGTGACGCCAATGGGAAAAACCGAACAAACAATGCACAAGTCAATCTTTATTAAACACCAGAAAATCTGTAAGACTGCAGCTTCACAACAAAAATCCACTGGTGTCGCCCCATTAGTTCCAGTACACAAGGAACTTCAATATACTGAGAAATAATCAATAGGTTTATTGTAGCCGTACACAGGCATGATTACTCCTGGAAAGAAAAAGCAAGCCAAGAATTTGGAAAGAAGTACTGGCACAGGGTGGGTTTGATTTTTTGTTTGTGTTTGTGAACTGGCGTACATCCAAGCATTAGAGGGACACACGGTGCAGGCTCCTACCTGGCACTCTAACAACTGTGAGCAAGCCTGACTTGTGTCAAGTTCTGAGGTTTTCAAGTGCATTGTGGAGAGCTAAGTTGGCCGTATCAGCTGTACTACTTAGATTCCATCTTGAGCATATGCCACCTATTGCCAACTCTTCCCATTTTACCACAGTGTCACAGTCTTTGAATGTTTCCATCATCTGAAGATTTCAAAAAGATCATAGAAGAATTTTATCATTTAGAAATCCCTGTCTTACGACTGCAAATATAACCTTGAAAGTAAGACAAAGGCTCAAACACTGGTAATCCAGTTATACTGTTAAAAACCATAAAATCAGTCTTACAGTGTAGAGATTTGATGACTAATTTTTAATGCCAACGCCAACAGTACCGGGAATAGGGATGGACAAAACATGTGCCTGCATGATTTCCAGCAGAGGAAGAGTTTCAGCATCCACTTTCCTTCTCTTTTCCTTTATAAGCCCTATAAAGACCTTTACCATTACAAGAAGGTCAGAATACTTCTGTCTCCATGTCAATTTATAAGCACTGCTCCTCACACACTGAGGTTTAATAGTCTTGGTAATAAATAATAAATTTGTGTAAAATGGTAACCTGAAACCATCCTGAATATCAGATAGCACCAGTTCTTAAAGACAACTGTCTCCACCGAGCAGACAGGCTGACACTTCCCTGTTATTTCTTCCACGGTAAAACTGAAAAAACATTCTTGCCACGCAGAAGTGTTGGCAGAGATTGTTTTCGCTTTTTTAAAGCTTGTAAAGAATCTGCAAAATATATCCATTTCTTTCTCCCTATAATCAAGGAGCTTGAGTTCATCATCTGTTGGGAGTCCAAAAGAAACAACTATAAACAGAAAAAGGTTGGTGTGCTTTGTTTTTACAACACCTCCAATCCCCCTGTATCTAGTATCTGATTTATACAAAGGCCACTTTGTATTATTTAAAAAGCCTGCTTTTACAAGGGTAAAGACATTTTTGAACAATGCTGATTTTTTTTTGTTTGTTTTTAAAAAGATGTCCTCTTGATATTTTTTCCAAACTCCCAATTTGATGAAAATCTTAGTAACTATTAATTTCTGTAAGCATTCATTGTATTTCCTGATCCCACCCCCATGTATCAGATATCCAAGGTCTCTTACCAAACAAAATTATTTTAGCAAACTTCCCGATCTGCATGACATGTCTACATTATCGTTTTAATTCAAATCAGGACTGCACTTTTGAAGTCAATCTCCCAAACAACCCTATTTTCCTTGCTTTGCTTTGCTTTACATTGCAAAGCAGTCTCCAAGTACATGAACCAGATTTCTTTTGAATAAAACTAGATCAGAGGATGAGCTTCAGGTGCACATTGTACGCGGTCCAGCCACTAACAGGAATTCAGCCACAGAATCAGACAAGGACCAGCTTGAAATAAAACCCTCACAACCTGTATAGCGTGGATGCCAGGTTCTCAGCACCTGACAGATCTGATCCTATTACACCACACTGCTTGGTAATGTGGATACAGCCTCTTTCATGACTTAGTGAATTTTGGTGTCAGTTCCAAATTCATCTCTCCCTTGTTTAGAAGGGGAACTACAAAACCTCTATCAGAGATGGAAGTGAAGTTAATGATAACCATTAATTTATGCAAATAACCTGTGTTACTATTTCTTCATCAGCATGAGATGCTACTCAAAACATATGTAATTTTATAAAAATCACTTTACTTAAATATTTTATACAATTATCCAAAAAGCTCAATTATTAATGCATTAGTTTTTCAAAATGTTTATAGTGTCATTCTTGATGGCATCTTCCAGAGAAATGCTATCAAGAACAAAACTACCGAATAAGTTATTTACACAACTCCACCTTTACTTTATTAGAGCTTCATCTACTACAATGACTGCAAGAAGCATGAACAAATTCAAAAGTACAGAACCTGACGGTGCTTCTCACTAGTTACATATTAAATCCAGATTTATCTGGGAACTTTTGTGTTAAGATTAAATTCAGAGTCTTCATATACTATTAACTCAGGAATATCAGCACCCAATCTGGGAAAAGAAAAATCCAATTATATGAATACCCTAGTTACCCAGCTAACCCAGAGAACTCTAAATTTTCTGCCATCAGCAGGTCCCAGGAACAGTCAGAATACCTAAGCTGAGCTGATTTAAGCCTCATCCTTTGTGTGGGAGGGAAAGGGCTACCCTGCTAGTGCAGAGCAGAGGGCAGGAACCAGCAGCCATGAGCAGGACAGACAGACAGGAAGGACTTGCAGTGGCAAAGCTCAAGCCAGACTGACTCACTTGGAGGAAGAAACTGTACTCAGGCTGTGGATTCCTTTTTCTCATCTTCCCACTTATCTCTAGATCCTGCTTCCCTTCTCAGTAGCTCCAGTTCCTCCACCTCCAGGGCCACATGCAACTCATTCCCTCACCTGTCTCCTCTTTTGAAGTGAAAAAACTTTCTTGGCACTTGACTCTCCCTGTGCTCTGTTCCTCCAGTTCATTCCCCCTTTGCCCCAACTGCCTCGCCACAGTTTTAAGCTCAATTACTTTATTTATCTTAAATTATCTCTTCCTCCAGAAAGCATTTTGTTACTTGTTACAGTTGGAGAAATATGCTGAAATTTGGATACTGCCCTTTGAAAAGGGGGAAAAAAAAAAGGTAACTTTCAGTCCTTCAGTGTGAATCTGAAATTTTACAGCAGAATAAGACACCAGAGGCAGATGAAGGGCATTCTTGATGTGGCTATAAACATCCAGTACCCTGACAAATCTATAACTGAATAAGCACCACAGCTTTTAGCCCAGAAATGGGGAAGAAAGTTTGGCACGTGGGAAATCTGCAGTTCCAGGAAGACAGGATGCTCAGAAGGGCTTTACCTTTGAATGAAAATTGACTTACCACAGTTTTTAGAAACAGAAGGGTATAAATGGCAAATCTTTGTGCTATTAGACTTCTCTAACTCAGGCGTGCATATTAAATGCAAAATTATGTGTGTTTAAGGAACGCAAGTTGGAAAAGTAACTTTAATTAAAGTAACAGAACAGTTAAAGTAATTTAATTGCAATTAAGTACATGATCATACAAGGACTCATTGGTACAGACTGTGGGTTAAATAATTTTCAATTCACTCCAGATTCCAGTTACTTCTTTCCTGCTCTTTTACTTCCTCCAGCCATCAGCGCTTCACTTCCACAGGGTTAGCTGTTCAGCTAATTACACCTTTACCCCAATTTATGATACAGAACTTCTTTTAAATTTCCTGTAAATTCAGATCAGATCACATCACAAGCATGGGCTAGGGTGATAACAGACAAAGAGTTAAATCAAAAAACAAAAACAAAACACAAACCAGGGGCAATAACCTTCAGCATCTGATTTGGGGTAGGAGCAAAGGGGAGAAGGAGAAAAGCAGGTTGTGCTAGCAACATGTCTCTGTCTGCAGTGTCAGAGAGCTCAGGGCCAGCTGATGGCTCTGTTAACCATAGATGGGAGAGGTTTCGGACGCAGAATTATTCATTATCGGATAAACTATAGTCCTAAACAAATGGCTTTTTGTTAGAAGTCTACGGACACAAAAAACACACTGCAGGCCCAGATGGCGGCCCAGAAGATGCTTCAGTTAACAGTCTCATACTGCCACTAGAAAATTTAGCCAGAGTTGCTGTAAGCTAGCAAGAGTTTGAAAAAATAGTGAGTATACTGCTTTTAGAAGTCTACTACAGCTGTGAGATTTGAGTGGAATTTTAAAGGGAAATCAGCCATACCAAACTCCCAAATCCTACTTCAAAGTTCCTGTCCACCCACATGAAATTCTTAAGGAAAACCTTTTCAAGAAATTTACATGTGAGAAAAACCCCACAGCATGCTGGGGAGAGCAAACATCATACCGCCTGTATGGCATTTGGGGCTTGGTGGTTTTGCCTGTGGAACACTGAAGGTATGAGCAAGAACATCTCATGGAACAAACTCTTCCAAATTCAACAGGACTGTTACATGAAATAAAATGAACTGGGTGAGCAAGCATATCACTTTCTAGCCTCGGTCACCAAGTTTTCCAGGTAGCAAGATGGGAATTAAGAGCCTGAAATATGGTTCAAGCACATTTATGCAATCCTTGAGTTAAGCTAGTTCAAAATAGTTCAAGATCACTTAAGTAAAGATATACCTACATGAAAGCTAATTTTAAAAATTAATTTTATGCCTGCATTCCCTTAAGTTTTAATAAACGATCACCAAGTTATTCTTGCAAGGTATTAAAAATACAAGGAATGATACAGTATTCCAGCACTTCATGTCAGACTATTCTTCACATCTGTATTAGAGTGGTTTGGCCTTTCTATGTATCTGGTCAAGACTCTCAAATTAGTTCAGGATACCGCTGATCTTTTCAGCACTTCCAGGTTGTTCTCAGAAAGCCTAGTTTTTGTTGTCTTTATTGATTACTGCATAGATCCTTTATTGCAGAAAAAAGCCTGTAATCCTTTGTGGGGAGGTTTACAGAACTCCAGAAATACTACCTTGGAATAGTTTGATGAAAACAAGATAACACATATAAATAATACAGAGTTAAGCATCAACTGGTCAATTTAAGTACTAAGCTAACCTGCCTGGTTGTTTGTGCAGGCAGGTAGAATAAGTGCTGCTGCTACCAATGCAAAACGTCTTGACTGAGCTTTCACCTCCAGTCTGACAAAAAATACAGGACAAATCTGTACAATTAAAAAAATACAACTGCTTTTCTTTAAGTCAGGTCTCCCTCTTTTTAGGAAAAATTTCTTCTCTATCAGAGGCAAGCAACTTTCCTCTTACCGAGACAGAATTTTTATTTTTATTTATTTCATTATTAGTCAGAAATTAAATCAATGGACTAGGCCTAGCACACTGACAATTTTTTTGCAGAACAGAGAGAGCTGCTCTTCCAGGTCCTTAAAGAACTTGTCTACTCAGGAGGTATCAGAGGAATCTTCACACGTCACATCATTTGGTCCCTTTACATCGGAGGAGAGAATCTGTGCCCTAGAACAACCTGAGCTTTTTCTTCTGGGCCTTACAACCATGCAAGCTCACACAGACAGAAGACGCCCTGAATATGTAGTATCTGAAGGACCAACACATTGCTTCACAGCTAGGCACTCTCCCTGCCCTTGTTACATGTTTGTTTCCACCATCCAACTTTCCTGCTGAGATGTAAGACAAAGTGCTCTACACAATCAAGCTCCTGAAAAATCATTGCCCTGGGGCATATCTAGAAGTATTAGAACACAAATAAATTCCTGAGCAAGGCGGGACTGTGCAGTACCAGACAGACAGGATACATTTTCCAGAATGACATGAATCTGCATAAATCACAATGCACTGTGCTCTTCACAGCATCTAGTGACACAAGGAATTAATTATTGGGGCCATGAGAATCCAGACATAAACCTCCTCGGACCCATAATGAGAGTCTGCCTCGGCAGTAGGGCCAAAAAATTCCACCAGGCTTTTACTTTGTCCTGGCAGATGTAATTTCCTATAGTAGAAAGACTTTAAGCCTCCTGATTTCTTGGAGGATATCTTGTATATTTTATTTTGGCATACCTAGCTACAACAATCTGGAGTCATCTGAAGGACTCCACAGCCTGCTGTGCTGGGAGAGCAGGCTCTGCACTCCCACTGAAGCTACAGTATTCCTCTCTGAAATGTTCTTTGTCCAATGAGCCAGTAGAAGCTGAAAAATCGGCTGACTGTCCATACTTTGGGGCTAAAAGGAATCTGAAAACAGCTCGCTGTTAAAACAAAGCAGTTATATAGCAGGCCACCCTCAAAGGCAATCCCATCGGCCTGCAGCACTAGTGACGCATCAAAGCCAGACAGTTCATTCAGTGTGGAGAGGTCAAGTCAGAATCTGACTTGCCAAGCTTTGTCAAAAACCAACTGGCCTTTGCTATGCAACTCCTTCTTTCATCATATCCCACAGCTCTCCAAGTATCCAAAACAGTTCTCTAACAAGTACTTTTGCTTTTCAAGAGAGATCCAAAACCCAACTGTTTTACCTCAACTTTGGAGGTACCCAACCCAAAGCTCCTCCATCCACAGCCTGAACTTCCTCTCCGGATACTGATGACAGACTGGCCCCATGATTAACAGTCTTCTACTGCATTCAACACTGCCGAAACATATGGTTAGTTGTGATACCATGGACTTCGCAAGCCTTCCCGAGCCTCAAAAATTTATCAAAAAAGACCTCGGCTCCATGCTGTTTAGCCATCAGGCAAATTTCATAGTCGACTTTCCCAGCATGCTTCAGAGCCTCGCTGGGCCCTACTCGCCACCTGGTAACAGGTTGCCTTGCGTGGATGGAAGCAACAATAAAATCTGATCACTTGGCACACAGACCCAGAGGCGCACATTCTTATCATAATACTGATCCTGGGAATGCTGCCCAGACTTCAATTTCTGAGAAAAGAGCCAATGAAATCTAGCTTCTGCTTGTGCCGCAGGACATATTAGACCACATTTTGATAGGTGATCCTCTTCTCCCTCCCCCTGAGATTCCTGCAAAAGTTCAAGTATTTCTTCAATTTGTCTTTTTACAGAGTAATTCAAACAGTGAGAAACATTTTCAGGAACACTTTGATTACAAAAAAACAGAAGTTCTGCCACAACTTTAAAATCCCATGGTCTTGGGCACTATCAAAATACTACAGAACAAAGAAGATCCCAAAATTGCACTAACATTATATCACATTGACTTATACCTCTGCATGTGTATGTAGGATTAATGGTTGGTTTCTTTCATTTTTAAATTGAACCATAGTGTGGTGGGTTGATCTCGGCTGGATGCCGAGTGCCCACCAAAGCCACTCTATCCCTCCCCTCCTCAGCTGGACAGGGGAGAGAAAATATAATGAAAGGCTCGTGGGTCGAGATCAGGACAGGGAGAGATCACTCACCAATTACCATCACAGGCAAAACAGACTCGACTTGGGGAAATCAGTTTAATTTATTATGAATCAAATCAGAGTAGGATAATGAGAAAANTACCCAAATTCTCTCCCTCCTCCCGCCCA
>VZTV01038970.1:0-12433 GCA_013400875.1 Anhinga rufa
TGCTGCTGCTGCTGCTGCTCAAAACAGAAGAATAAACAGTTAGACACGATGTTAGGAAGCTGGTGGATTATTACCTGTGCAACCCCCGTTACGTACAGTGGGACCCCCTCCGACGTCTCAATATTCTCACAGCGACAGAGGATGGTCATAACCTCCAAAGACAGTCTGAGCAGCGAGGAATAAGGGTAGGACAGCAAATATACAAAGCGGTTATCAGAGAGTAAGACACTCATTGCAAAGGACAGACGAGACTTTCAGGTTTCGGCTTTTCCCTGTTCACAGTTTGCCTTTCTCCCACTGCCCGCTCCCAGGGCTCCGTAAGGCTGGGCCAGACCAGCTTCCCTCGGCACGGCAGGGAGTTTACAGCACCCAGCTGCTCCTTTCAGTGAGGCTAAACAGGCCGGGAGCTCGTCTCCACCCTGCATCCCATAAGGCACCGCAGATGAGACTGAACCGTGTATCCCACCTGGACTGCCATCCTGGAGTCAGCTGGAATTCTCTGTTGGAGTAATCTTCACACAGAGAAAATTCCTTTTTGTAATACTTTAGATGCTTTTATGCCAACATTTAAGAGGGGCCAGAAAAATGAAAATGCCAGGGACTTGGCTCCCCACCCCTGGCTAAGGCACCAAGGAGAGAAGGTGCTTCCAAGTGCTGTCCTGAGAAGCTGAATAACACCATTTGGTTCCCCCAGAGGCATCTAAGACCGAGCTGTCTCTCTCACTGCTTTTATTTCTGACCCTTAAACAGGGACAGGATTTTTTTTTTCCCTTTTTCCCCCCCTCCCAGTCCTGAAGGTTGCAGCAGGATGAGAGCCCAGTGCCCTGCCAGCTCTAACTGTTCCTTTTGTTCCCAGGTTAGCGCTACCTGGCGGGATGCCGCTGACAGCAACACAATTGCTGCTGTCTCTCTTGCTTTCAGCACTGGCAGTTCCAGAAAAGATGGCCTAATTTCAGAGGAGGAAATCTGCCTCACTCTTCAAGTTAATGCAGCAGGCTCCATCTGTGGCATGGCTTATGGTATTTGGGAAAGGGCCTGTTTTCAAAAGGAGAACTAAGCCCCGTATCCCGTTGCATGAAACGGCGTATAGATTTTAAGGTAAAAGATTTGTTGGGGTGCTAGTATTCCCGTCAAGAGCCCTGTCTGCTAAATAACGCAGACCTCTATCATATGACAGCTCACTCCCGGCAAGCAGTTCTTGGTCCCAGACTCTGCCTTTGCTTAACTTAATAAGTCAGCCTCCCGAATACATCTGTTATCTCCTGCACACAGCAGGTCAAGGTCCTGCGCTGTTCTCTGGGCTTCTCACACAAAAGGAGGAGCAGAAACCATTTGTTCAAATCAACAGTTCTCCCAATGAGATGCCTCACAAAAATTTGGGAATGAAGCTTGTTTGGATCAAACACAGTTCTTAAGCATCGAGCCCACAAGCTGGGCCTTTCCTTCACCTCCCACCTCGTGTGAGCATCGCTGGAGAGCCCGGGCTAAAGCAGCAGGTGGTTAGCTGAGACCTCTTCATGCAGCCGGAGCGCTACGGTAGGCTCTCGTAGCAATCCTGAGTACCAGCCACCTGGGAGAGGACCTGTCGTGAGTCAGTCGCCAGCAGCAGCCAGGACCCCCAGGTGAACAGCAGCTACGGCAGCGTATCATCTGCAGAGCGAGGGCAGCAACATGCTCGCTTTGTCTGCTGGTGGCAACACGTGAACAGGGAAAAGAGGTGGCAAGATCAGGCAGGAAGGATTAACTACAACCTCTGGCCGCCACTCAGTGCAAAAACCCAAAAGTCACGTCTTTATGCTTTTTCCCTTATTATTTTAAACACAGACAGAGGAAACCTGCATTGGCGAGCATGAGGGAGGTGTCAGGAGAGAGTAACATTCCCACAGATCCTAAAGATGAAGAGCTACATTAGCAGGACAGCAGCACTACCGCAGCATGTTAGTTCAGAGACCAGCGTGGTAAGAAGCAGCAAGCAAAATCCACAACCGAGGAAAGGGAGAGAAAGGAAATGCTGTGGTTTTACACAGGAACACAGTTTGCTCCCAAGGTGACAGCAGTCAGCATATCTTTAGAAGAGAGAGACTTGAAGAGCAGGAGGGGGCACTGGCCCACCACATGCCACAAACGTGTCTGTTACTGGGTGAGAGTTCGGGCCATACTGGGCAGAACTCAGCTCCTCTTGTTGAGCTCAAGGATGAGCCAGCCCGGCGGCCCTGCTGCCCAGCACCTCTGCGAGAGCCTCGCAGCTGCCGAGCGCTGCAAAGGCAGCGGAGGAGAGCAGGGCTCTCGCCTTCCCCAGCACACGAAGAAACACACTGACCAGCCAGGCTATGGCCCTTGCAGCTCGGTGGGTTTTAGGTAACTCAAAAACAACCAAAAAGGAGAAAAAAACCCCAAAAAAACCTATCTGACTGCCTGGGATTTGAGGAGAGGTGTGGACAGAGAGACCATTTGAAAAGTATTTCAGCTGAAAGCATGGAATTTCTCTTCTTTTCTGTCTTTTGCACTGTGATACCCAGCTGTCCCCACAAAATTAGTCAGCACAGAACTCCCCCATCCTGTGATTTTATTTTGCACGTCATTGATCACCGTTTACCGCCAGGTAAGCCTGAAACAACAGGGTTATCTCCTGCAGGGCCCTGGACTGATGCTCATCCATGATTTCATCTGCAGTGCCCAGTCCCGTGTTCCTAAAGATACTGCTGACAGCCCCACTGGGATGGCTCTGCCTAACTCATACTCCAAAAAACCACAAATAATGGGGGGGTCTCCTTACCTTTGGGTGTCAGTAATGCACCACCAAGCCCAGGCCCAGCCTCCGTATACATACTGCTTTACGTCGGAGCCACAACAGCCACCTGCAGCACAGCAGAAAGCACAGAGGGGTACGGATTACACACACACGCGTGTTGCTCTCAGCCAGGGAAAAGCCTGTGCCGAGTCACGAGCAGAACAGCTTCAAAACGAGCCTGCCCAGCACCCGGGTGCTGAGGACAGGGCATCCCGGGGGGCTCATCGGTTCCCCCAGCCCCTCGGAGCATAGGAAGCACTTTGGCTCAGCCACGTTACAGCAGTGGGTGCAAGCCAAGCTCTGCAATGTGCCCAGAGGAATCCAAGCACGCTTGCAGTGTCTGATAAATAATGAACACAGAAAACTCTTTCCAAGATCCACAGCAGCCCTGGAACACCTCCACAGGGTGGCCATAACACAGCCGGCCCCAGGGGAACCCTGCGCTCTCCTCACCTCCACAGGCTTCACGCGGCAATTTTCCAAAGGCAACCTTTTTTTCCTGGAATTGTCTTATAAAATTGGAAAACAGTATTTGTAATAATTCAGTGTGACGAATAATAACACATAGAAAGCAACTGGGGAGACCAGGGTTTTATTTTAGTTTTGTTAAGCAGTTTAAGCATTTTTAACAAACAGAATCGTTGTAGGCACATGCTTCAGTATCTTTAACTGTGATGCACTAGCTCCGTCATGGAAAGCCACCCAAGAAATCCATCTCCTGTCCCCCACCCACACTGCAAACCACCCATCAAAAAGCTAGCAGGTCAGCGTTGGAGGAGGGGAGAACCCTTGAGCTCCCCCCAAAACATCTCCTCGTTCTGGCTCATGCAAGTACTGCAGGTCCTGAGGCTTCCACAGTCCATCACAGAGCTGGCTGTGCCCAGAGCTCGGGCAGCCTCTAGAACTCCTCTGGCACATTTAAGATTTGACCCCAGTGAAGCAAGAAGACGCTGCCTGGATTTTCACATCTTTGACTCAAGGAATAAGATGCCTGCTACCTTCCAAGAGAGCACCCTGCCAGCGACCAGCCCTAGGTTTCACGCCTGGCAAGGGAGGAGCTCTGCAGCTCCCCGGCTCAGACCAGGGCCGTGAGCTGCCATTTGCTCCGGCAGGTCAAGCCAGCAGTCCCTCCCTAGTCTGTTATCCATAATCACACTTATGACGGCAGCGCCTGAGGGCCTCAGCAAGGCAAGGGCTGTACCAACAGAGCAAGAGACAGTTTTAGCCCTGCGGGACGTATCTACGCAGGCAAGACAGAGCCAGAGCAGAGGAAGAGCAGGCAGGCAGGGAAAACAGCTCCCACAGCGCTGCAGCCAGGCTTCGCACTGTGGGAGGGGAACAGGAGAACTGCAAAGCCAGCAGAAGGCAGCCACGGAAGACAGCCCTTTCAAGAGGGACGATGATTATTAAGTTTGCTGCAATAGGTCAAGATGAAGAAGCAAAGGCAGCACGCTGGCCTGGATGTGTGCTGGCAGGGTCCTCTGGACCCCAGGAGGGGACTCTGTTCTCCCCATCCTCTTCCTCCTCCCCATCATCAAGTGTTTGACCATCTTCTGCTATCAGCTAAAGATACCACCTGCTTCACTGGGTTCCATGCAGATCGGCCCCATCTACAATTCTTCACCCCCTGATTCCAGCAGGAAGTAAACACAAATGGGAGACGGATTTACACCCTTTTGCAGGTCTCCTGTGCTCCACAGCTTAGAAGAATATTCTCCCGTCGCGTCTGAGACGCCCTCTGGATAGCTTCTTCCTGCAGCTGGAACGCTCTTTCAGCCAGGCATGGAGTTACAGAAGCTGATGATACGTTATCCTGCAGGATATTAACCACAAGGCCTTTTAACATTTCTTGGAGGACATCAGCCTGGCTAGCTCAGCCTTTTAGCCAGGCCCTTGTTTTCCAAGAACAGGAAGGGAGGTGTTCCTGGCAGTCGGGAAAAGCAGCTCTATATAGAAAGGTATTTTATTTCACAGGGTCTAACATGGTCTTTACCAAACCCCTGGTAATCGTTTTGTAGTAATTTTCTGAGAGAACTCTGCACCCTAAACCCACTTGTTACAAGAACGTGTCCCTCCACACAGATGGTTCTTTCTTCTGCAGGCAATGCAAGGAAATACCTTATTTAGTATCACACCCAAAGCGAGCCCCGTGCTTGCTTCCCAGCACTACACAATGCTGCTGCACAGCACAGTTCACTAAGCCAGATTATATGTCAAAAAATGTTCAAAGCATAAGAAAAAAAAACAGGGAAAATTAACACATTAAACAGGAGCAGGATGCCTGCTGGTTGCTTTCATGCAAGCCGGACGTCTGAGCGCAGCAGAGCTCCGTCCTGGTAACCCAAGTCAGATGAGCTGAACGCTCATTTTCCATTGCAGTCCTGCAGCCTCTTTCCCAAGTCTCAGAGAACAAGTGAAAAAGGAACCAACAAAGCGAAATCTTTGCAAGGCTAAAGAATAAACGCTCTTGCACAATGAGATTTGGCAGAGAAATTGCCTTTTCCAGCTATAATACGCCCACTGTTCTAGCAGCCCGGGTCTCACAGCCGCTTGGCCATGGCTTCCACAAACATCCACCGTGCCTCTTCCGGGGCAGTGTACGGCGGCCAGGCGCACTACAAACGGAGGATTCATAGCCGGGAAGCTGCCATCCAGCTTGGCCTCTTCCCAAACAAAGGGGTCCCATGTTCGAGCAACAATTCCCAGAGCCAGGAAAAAGCACATCGGCTGTTTGGGTTGGGTTTTTTTTGGTTTTTGGTTTTTTTTTAAATATGAAATGCGATTAATCGCTTGGGAGTTTGTAGATAAATGGAGCTCTCAGCAAATGCAGGAAGCTGCTGCCCTGATGGGTGGCCTGCAAGGAAGAACAGGAGCCCCAACACTCACAGGGACACAGGGCTCAAAAAAGTCAAAGCCGAGACACTCTGAGGTTGTGACCAAGCTCTGTGTTTGCTCTCCCAAGGTAACTCGCGGCAATGAGCTTGTATTCTGGCAGGAAGCAGTGAGCGTTCAGAAACCAGGTTGTGGTAAACAGGCTGCTACAATAACTCGATAACCGTATTCCTTTCCGGAACCTGCTGCAGGCTGAACACAAGAACGGAGCAGACACCGCTGCCTTCCCCTGCACGGAAAGAGCTGCCACCTTCACACCTCGGCTCGGGGCAACCTGGTGCTGGAGTCTCCTCCACAGGAGGACCCACCACCCAAGCTGGGGATAAACAGCTTGGTCCAGTCGGACAGAAGCTGGGTGTGTTAGAAAAACAGGCCTGTGCTAGGAAATGTCATGGGGTGCTAGAAAGCGAGTGCAGAAAGACAAGGAAAAAAAGTGATAATTGAAAGCAGTTACCGACAAAAGACATAATGGAGAGAAAAAGGCAAAGGCATACAGAAAGAAACTCACGTAATAAAGCAGGGTCTAGACTAAAGTCAGTGTCTGGATTCTTAAGCCCTACTGTGCATATAAATGAGACTCCGTCCACATGCTGAAAAGGCACAAGGTTAACAAAAATTAATTTTAAAAGATGTGGGGTTCTGAGTTGAATCCACAAAAATCCTTTGATGGTCCCTGCAGCAGATGAAAGCAGATTACGTTGGCTAGCTTGTTTTGGATGTAATCTGTATCAAAACGACTCATTTTAAGCTATGAGTATCAATGCTACAGAGCGAGTTTAAAACACACGTTTAGTTTAACTCATCTTGTAAACAGAAACCCAGAGAAGACAAGCCACAACGAAGTTACACAACAAAACCACAGATGCTACCCCAGAATTCCTCTTGGAAAGCAAAAGGAAAGCCCCGGGATTGTTCTGTCTACCTTTTTCTCCTACTACGCTTTCCAAAGAGTAATTTGCAAGTCTTGGAGATTTAAGGAGCACCTGACAAGGGAAACCTTGAGCCTCCCCACCTGCAAAAAGCTAAAGAACTACTCCCGAGAAGGAAACGCCACAGAGGAGCTGCATCAGTTGCCTTTTGTGCAAGCAGTGAAGAGCTGTATTGAGCACCGGCAATCTCATGCTACAGACTCGAGACAAGCTGCAACGCTGCACACCAGACCGCAACCACCGAGCATCACATGCAGCATGAAACAGACTGCTGGGGAATGGTTTTGGCTAGCCAAAAAAGAACCTACCTCTGCAGGAGCACTCACTCAGTGCCCCCAGAAGTTTTCTGCACGGCTTGCCTGGTGTGAGAGGTGGAATACCTTGATCTCAGCCCTGGGGAACAGTTTTGAACTCTGGCTCCAAAGGCACTGTCATGGTTTTAGCTGGGATAGAGTTAATTTTCTTCACTGTAGCTGGTGCAGTGCTGTGGTTTGGACTTACTACAAGAATAATGTTGATAACACACTGATGTTTTAGTTGTTGCTAGGTAGTGCTGTACTAGTCAGGGACTTTTCCAGCCTCCAATGCTCTGCCGGGTGCACAAGGAGCCGGGAGGGGAGGGGGCACAGCCAAGAGAGCTGATCCAAACTGGCCAAAGGGATGTTCCATATCATATGACGTCATGCCCAGTACATTAACTGGGGGGAGTTGGCCGGAGGAAGCAGCGATCGTGGCTCAGGGACTGGCACCATTGGTTGGCAGGTGGTGAGTGGTCACATCACTTGTGGTTTCCCTGCCCGCCCCCCCCCGGGTTTAATTTCTTTCTCTCGTTACTTTCCTTTTCATTATATTATAATTATTATTATTGGTATTATTACAATCATTATTATTATCATCACCATTATTACAATTTTATTTTAATTATTAAACTGTTCTTATCTCAACCCATGAGTTTCCTTGCGTTTGCCCTTCCGATGCTCTCCCCCATCCCACTGGGGTGGGGGCAGTGAGCAAGCGGCTGCGTGGTGCTCAGTTCCCAACTGGGGCTAAACCACGACAGGCACGAACACAGACGAGGGCAAAACCTCTCGCGGAACCCAGCTGAAGCTGCCTACTCCTTCCCGCAAACTTGTATTGCTTTTGAGGCTGAAGAGCTAGAACTGCAGCCCGCCAGCATCACGTAGGCCTGCAGCTGGAAGTGGAGGGACGACCCCGACGCCACCAGCCCCACCACGAGCGTTAGGTCCCAGACGGCTCTTGCTGCTCACCACGTCTTTCTGCAGGACGCAGCCTGGACCTTCTCCACCCGTTCCCTTTTCATGCAATCGACTGTTCTCACCTAAGTGTAGTTGTCTGCATTTCTCCTTATTGAACTGCATCGTATTTCTTTCAGACCATTCGGTCAATCTGTTGAGTTCATTTTGATTCTAATCCAGCTCTTCAAAGCTCTCAAATCCATTCCCGGCTTAGTACCATCTGCAAATTCAATAAGCACATTCTCCATTCCATTATGCAAGCCAAAACAAGGAACTGATAAAACCTTTCAGCTGAACAGTGAGCCACTGTCAAGTTCCCTGGCAATGGTCTTCCAGGCAGTTTCATGTTAGAGTATCTGAGAAACCAGTTCCTCCTCCACTGTAGACTGCAGGCCTCTCCAGGAAGGGCTTGCAGAGCCTCAGGAAGCCTTTATTTCAGGCTTTCAAAACTTAGAGAAGCACCATAAAACCAGCACAGTCACATCGGCTCAAAACCACGACCAGTTCCTCTTGCAGGAATAAGAGGGATGCAGTAACAGGATGCGAGAGCTTGGAGCAGCTCTGGAAGGGTTAACCACCCCTGGCTGCTGGGGTGCGGCAGGAAGCGTTTAAACAAAACTGAAATTAACTGCTAGCTCTTCTTTTATTTTGAAAGAGATTAAGGAGCCCCGAAGGGTGTGAAACCGAGCTGGATGGTATTTCTCAAGCAGATCTCTGAGAAATGGTTATAACAAGCCTCAAAGGAAAAGGTGTATAACCTCCGCTGCTTCTCCTCGCCCCCTCGTGCGCTAACCCAAGTCAGGTTAGCTGGGCACGGCTCCTGCTCAGCAAATACGTGTTGGTTGTTTTCTCCTAGGTGCAAAGTATTTGTTTCTGTATTCCTAGGAAATAAAGCTAGGTTGACTGGGCTGCAACTCCCCGGACCTTCCCCCACCCCACCTCCTTTCACATCCTGAACTTTTGCAGAAAAAGCAGTTTGTTCTGACCCAGAAACACAGCAGGCTGTGCCAACCTCCCCATGTCACATATCTCCAGGTGCTCACCTCGAAGCTGGCGGACCATTGCTGCGCGGTGCCACCCTGCAGCCCTCGTCAGCCTGGAGGAAAATGCCCCGACTATAGAGATTCAGGCAACACCACGTACTTACAGGAACTGCAGGATGAGCTGGCATGTTAGAAATTACATCTTATTATGAGACTCTGCTGTAATATCACAGCATTGTATTTCAAAATTAGCAGATCGATCCTTAGCCACGAAAGCTGCGTTCAACCAGACTGTAACCCAAACCCAGCATTACACATCTGAGACAGCCTGTTCAGCTGGCGGGAACATTCAGATATCAGGATGAATGGGTAGAATCATAGGATGTCCTGGGCTGGGAGGGTCCCGCAAGGACCATCGAGCCCGGCTGCTGTCCCTGCACAGCACAGCCCCACGTTCACACCGCGGCTCTGAGGGCCTTGTCCAAGGGCTCCGTGAATAGCGCCGGGCTGGGTGCCGTGACGGCCTCCCTGGGGAGCCTGTTCCAGGGCTCCACCACCCGCTGGGGGAAGAGCCTGCTCCTCATACCCAGCCTAACCCTCCCCTGGCACACCTTCCTGCCATTCCCTGGGTCCTGTCGCTGGTCACCAGAGAGGAGAGATCAGCGCCTGCCACTCCTCCTCCTCCCCGGGTGAGGAAGCTGCAGCCCGCCATGAGCTCTGCCCTCAGCCTCCTCTGCTCCAGGCTGAACAAACCAAGGGACTTCAGCCGCTCCTCGCACGGCTTCCCCTCTAAACCCTTCACCAGCTCCGTGGCCCTCCTGGGCACTCTCCAGTAGCAGCTTTATACCCTTACTGTACTGCGGCGCCCCAAACTGCACCCAGCGCTGGAGGTGAGGCCGCCCCAGCGCAGAGCAGAGCGGGACCATCCCCTCCCTCGCCCGGCTGCGATGCAGCGCTTGGTGCACCCCAGCACTCGGCCGGCCCTCGTGGCTGCCAGGGCGCGCTGGTGGCTCCTGTTCAACTTGCCGTTGGCCAGAAGCCCCAGGTCCCTCTCTGCAGAGCTGCTCTCCGGCCTCCCATTCCCCAGTCTGTCTGTACAGCCAGGGCTGCCGTGCCCCTGGTGTAAAACCTGGCGCTTGCGCTTGTTAAGCTTCATACGGTTGGGGATTGCCCCATACTTTGTGCATCTCCCTGAAAACTCAACTGGCTCCAGCTGCGCTTGGCGAGGACTCGGTGATGGGCCAGGCACCTGCCAAAGCCTCCTCAGAGCTTGCACCAAACCTCACCAGGAGTCTCCCAGCACCGCTACCCTCCAGCAAAGTTGGACCCACATACCAGAGATCCCACCATCGCCTCCGCAGGGCTTTGTGGAGCATTCCTACAAAGCCTGGGCTCTATATTTCATGGCCAGACTGGCTAACCGAGTGCAGTTTCTTAGAAGGAGGTTTGTGTTGCTCAACAGGGGAAGGATGCAAGTGCCCACACCCGGGAAGCAGCTTCCCAAATAAGGCTGCGAAGCTCCTGCACACACAGACATTCCCAAGGCACAGACGGCTGCTCCTTGAGCACTGGAGGAACTCGAGCGTCTCACAAGAAAGTGAAAAGAAAGAACAGCACTCCTTGGAAAAAACCCACGTGCCAGGGGAGGCATGCGACCAAACTTCCTTCAAGAGGCTAAATTTACAATAAAGAAAACTTTCCAGTCAGCTTCACGATTTAGAGGTGCCTTCCCGCAAAGCGAAGGCTTTCAAATAACAACTGTATGACAATGCAAGACTGCAGGTCAAAAGCCTGCTTTTAATACCATTTGCTGTTGGTTTATTCTTCCTTTCCCCCTCGCTCCCCAAATCCAACCTAATATCATGCAAATAAATGCTGGCCCCAAGGTCCTCTCTGCTCTTCCCCAGAGACACACTGCTCAAGTTCCTGGAACTACAACTGCTTGCAGTTACACGCCTCCCACTAATGCCCTGGCACTCGCTCTGCACGTAAGCACGGAGGAGCTGCGGGGCTCTGCAGAGCTCCCACAGCCTCTCAGGCTGCCCCTGAAGCTCCGAGACCACGCTCGCAGGGGACAGCAAGCATTTGCAGACCACACTGGGCAGTGACAGAGGAAAGCCATGTCTGCTGCCGGCACCAAACCCAGTTCTGACTCGCAGAGGCTGCCGTGATTTGCGCTCCCTTCCCAGGACACGGCTGTACATCGAGGAGCGTCCTCAGCTCACGCGTAGCGTAAGGCTTGGAACTGCAAGTGGATGCCACAAATTCCTGCCGGCTCATCCTGCAAGCCACATTTTGTAAGCTTCAGAGCTGAACAGAAGCGAAACCAAGCTTTTAAGGCTGAAGGGCATCCTGGCACACCTGGAGCACAGCTTCCCGATTCCTCCTGCCAGACGTGGCATTTCACCAAGTGGCGCCAATTTTGATGGGGGGGGGGAATATGTCTCTTTGGAGGGAAGCGCAGCATCAGCTCTAGATCCCAGCTGGGAACTGCAGAGGTGTGCAGAAGACCAGGAAAACTGCAAGAAATATTGCTGCTCCAGGCAGCTGGTAGGCACGGTTTGTGGCTCCTTAGAAGCAGCCGTCACGGCGGGCATGTTTGTTTCCAGAACTGCAGCTTGCTTCTGGCATCTCCTCAGTAATTCCCGTAACAGGACTGTTATCCAAGAGAGATGAACTGATAACAGACCAGCCAGAAGCAAGCGCCACAGCTCGCTGGAGGCTTTGGCTCCAAAAACATAACAACGTAGTTTCACGTGCACGGCAGAGCTGTGATCGTAGCATGCCTTTGACATTCACACACGATTTCTCCTCCTAGGTGAGTTTAGGTCCGAGCATCACAGCGCCTGCCACGAAACTAGTCCAGCATTGACAGAAAGGAGGTAGCATGGTTGAGGGCACACCAAGTGACAAACATCTGCATCTAACGTCGTTATTACCTGGCACGCGGCCCCAGCCTCTCACACAGAATGAAGATTCCAGCCCTTACGGCAAGCCGTTACATCACCTAATGGTAATTAAGTCCTGCCTGCATGCAGCCTGGCCTCCGCTAAACTGCACTCTGGAGCTTCGGCGGAGCGGAGAAGCAGCGACAGGTTGAATCAGACACAGGGGGTTTCACTGCGGGTTTAACCCCAACCGAAGCACCCGGCTCACTTGACGGTAACGTTACACGTATGTGATGGGCATCGGCTGCGCCCAGTGTCAGCACCACGCGGAGGCCAGGTGACGAAGCAGCGGCAGGGTACGATGGATGAGGAGGGCACCCAGGCGGCCCCCTTGGCCCCCAGGGATGCTCACAGCCGGCTCCCCTTCCCCGGCAAAGCCAACCTGCGCCCGGGGACGGGACGGCTTCTGGGCAACCCAAGCCAAGGGCTCTGGCAGCGGCCCAGAGCCCGGCAGCCTCGCCGGTGCCGCTGCCCGACGCCGTCCGAAAGCGGCAGCGGGGTGTGCCACCGGCACCGCGGCCTCGCCCACGGCTCGGACCCACCCGGCGGGGGGTGCCCACTGCCCCAGGGACCCCCTGGGAAGGGACACCCCCAAACCGCGCCACAGGGTCCCCTCATCACAGGGACACCCCCC
>VZTV01038978.1:0-22213 GCA_013400875.1 Anhinga rufa
GGAGAGGCCTCCTGCCCAGTGCGGGCACCCAGGATCTGGAGTGACTCCTTCCTGCAGTTAGGTCATTCCCCCTTGGGCCATGGCAGAGAGTGTGATGGTATCAGCTTTGGGCAGTAGATGGTCAGAGACATCCCACCTGAACACAGCAAAGCCAACAGGGCTTTGGAGGTGGGCTAGCCTGGGCGATTCTGCAGCCAGGAGCGGTGTTTTTAAAATCCTCTGTTAGGAATCCATACAAAATGGGTAGCAGCAGCCTCAGCGTCATCTCACATGCTAATGCGTTGGGACAAGCTGTCCTCCCGGCTCTTGCACAGCGAGTGCTACGGTACCTCTTTTCTGCAGCTAGAAAAGTGCTGATGCAGGAGACGGGGAGCTCTGCAGCAAGTACTGTCATAAGGACTTGGGCATCATCCCATGGGCTGGTGCTGTTGGAAAAGATAATCCTCACTGAGCAAAGGGGAGGAGCGGAGGGAAAAAAAAAAAGCTGATGATAGGAGAGGCAAAGCTCGCTTCTCAGCATGCGATCTTGTCCCAGCTAGTCTCAACCTGGTGGGATAACTTGTAGGCAGGAAAGCTGATGCTGGGTGCTCTGGAGCTTTAGGACTAGCTGCGCCTCCTCGGCAGCCAGCCTCCTGGGCTGCTGCTGCTGGGAGGCATTAGATCAAGGTACTAAAGAAATGAAAGGAATCTTCAGTCAATTCTACCAATAAGGTGAGGGGAATGGATAAAAAGGAACAAGGTTATTACTTTGCAAGAGAAGAGTGGTGAGTAGGTCTGTTGATGACCTCAGTAGAGAAACAATTATGTTGGCTTTGTGTTTGGAGGGAAAGTGCTGCTTTTTTTGGAAATCAAGAGGGAACATTTCACAATCAAATAATTTATTCTCCTCTGTCCCTCCCCCAAACCGGTCACGGGATTTTACTGCATAAGCAGCTTTCTCCTTGAGCAAGGGCAGGTTTTGCTTGTAAAGAAGCACTTATCGCAGGTAGAATACAGTATTGCTTGGATAGTGCCCGCTGCCTCTGCCCTGCAATGGCCTTGCTCCTGGGGAAGGAAACGGCTGTCAGTGGGATAATTGTCTTTTGGCTTCCCCACCACCAAATGAAGTGGTCCTTTTGTCCCCACTGATGCCCTAGCTCCCAGTGCCCAGCACGTCCTCCCCTCCTCTGTGGCCACTCTGCCCTGTTTTGCTAGCACCACCCTGGGCTCAGTGCAGACTTTATATCTCAGTGAAAGAGGATTGCTGGTCCTTTTTTATTTATTTCTTCCCCATCCTTGTACTCCTCCTCCTGGATGGTGGCTCCTATGCAGCCCATCTGATGGTACCCCAGCATGCCCACCTGTTCCCATACTGCTGTCTCTCAGCAGTAATTCCCACTGTGGTCCACTCCTCCCTGAGATGGCATCTGCCTCCTTGACTTCTGTCTTGCCTTTTTTCAAGGATCCCTACCCAGCCCTGATCTCTCATTCTCCAGCCCCACAACTCAAGCTGTTTGTTTCCAAACACCATGTCCACCCACCAGGTCAAGCTGACCCTTCCTCTTCGGGAGATTTTGAGCTGTGGATGGAGTCCTCCATGGAGAAGAACTCCCAGCTTTTGAATGTGGGCAAACTGGCTGGCGGGACATCGGGCTGCAAAGGAAGGAACAAGGATGAGTGGTTCATCACCAAGTGGTTCATCTCCCACCTTGTGTTACCCTTCCTGCTCTGCTAGGACCCCGATCTCCCTTCACAAATGCATTATTTAATACTACTGTATTAATTATGGCCCAAACCACTGCCTTTTCCCCCGTTTTCTTGCAGGCTGTACTGTTATCAGCTGTGGTGCACAGAGCTCTGGGTTGGCTCCTTGCCTGGGCCTTCTGGGCAGTCATTCAGGTCTAACTTGAGCACAGATACGGTGCACTCAGCAGAAATGGTAGTCATTTCCCCACTTGCCTGGCAAAGCTCATCCTTGGCAGTTTCCCAGTGTGATCCCCGGTCGTAGTTGGTTTGGAGGTAGTTTTCCATCGTCTCCTGGCAAGTGCTGTGATGGAAGGCATGTCTGCTCCCTTTGCTCTGTCCAGAGGAAGTTGTTAGGGCTTGGGCGGTTAGGTCTGATTATGTGAGGTCCTTGGAGAGGGAACTGCTGCAGCAACAGGGATTTGCTACCCGTCTTATTCTCAGGAACTGATTCAGCTCCAAGAACTGAGAATTAGCATTGGATTGAAACTCCTGAAAGTTAGTTTTTGAGTGCTTTTTGATTATATAATCAGAAGATGCCCAAACCATAGGTTTCTTTAGTTGGAAACCAACTTCACAAGGTCCTGAATGCTTGTTTCTTTGGTGTTTAGAAAGGGTGCTGGAAATGGGACACCACAGATGAGCACAGTTCCCTCCTGCGGGATGCTGGGGTCTGTTCATGTGCAGAACAGCCCCAACGACAGTCCTGTGAATAAGACTAGATGGCACCATTTGCTGTGGTCCTCGATTTTTAACTAAAAGGCAGAGCTGGTGTTGATTGGCATCAACTGTGGAATAAATTATTGAACGTTGTGCAGTTTCACGTGCTGATTTCAGTGGGTGTTGGTGAGTTTTGGAGTTTGGAGCCTGTCTGCTGAACTAAAGGACAGGCAAGGTGGTGTAGTGGGTTCAGGACAGCCATGTTCGGTGGTTTAAGATGTGTGTTGCTCTTGGATGTGCCAGCTGGTGCACTGGTAACAAGCTGATTCTTTCCTCCAAGATTCAACTGTCCGCTGTGTAGAACTGTCACTGCTCTTCTCAGTGGATGTTTGGGGCTCCCCTGGATTCACCCCTCAAAATCCTGCATGCATGATTGTGTGGATCAAGATCTTCTAAGAAAGATGTTCTTATACTCCATGGAAACACCAGTTCCAGCTGAGAAATACCAAAGCAGAGAACCTGTGGCTGGAAAGGCTAGTTAAAATGAGTCCACTTCTGTGTGGACACCTCTGTGTCCATCACATCGCAGATGGGGAAACTGAGGCACAGAGCCATCACTTGTTCTGGGTCCTTCATTGGGCCAGCAGCAACTCTGGGGCATACCCTGCCTGACATGGCTACATCAGCAGCTATCAACTGCTGACCACTTTGCTTTGGCTGCCTCCTGTCCACGTGGATGCTGCACTGAGCACAAGGGTGATGGGTTGATTTGAAACCCACTGTGCTTCCGAGACCACCTTTTATCCATCCGAGCAGTAACAGAAGCTGAGTGCTTTGCAGTTGCCTTTAACTAAGACAATGCCTCCTCTGCCTATCTTTTGTCTTCACAGGGGCTGTGTTATCGGACCGACTTTTCATTTCAATGTACCTTCCCTCTGCTTCGGTGATGTCTCCTTCGGTGAGTGTCCCCTGGGCTTGGACCACAGGTTGAGAGGTCTGTGCATTACCAAAATGGAGCACTTTAACATAAAAGCAGCCTTCAGGGTATTCAAACCAGGGCTGCTGGTTGCTTAGGCAGTGTTTTGCCATCATGAGATCAAACAGGTCCAAAGGAATAGAAAGTCAGTATTTTCTGGTGCCCCTCATGGTCTGTTCAGCCCCAACCTCCCAGTCCCTGGCAGCAGAATGTCTGTGAAAGTCCTTGTCCCAGAAGGGCCCAGGGGATGGGACTGCAGGAGGAGGGAGTTTAAGCCTGTGGCTGCTCTGGGTAAATGTTCCTGTTGCAAGGCAGTGACACCATTTACCCACCTGACCTTTAGTGTGAGATGTTAATTAGTGCTGGGGGGGCACTTCGTTATCACCTGCCAGGTAATATGCCCAAGCAATAGCTCTGCATCAGGCACTGAGGTCCTCAGAGATGGCTCCTTTTCCTTCCCCACCAGAAGCCCAGCTCTGCTGACAGAGCCCATGGCTGAGCATCCAGAGCATCTCCATTGAAATGCAGATTCTGGTTCTCCATCTCAGCCTCACAAAAGGCTTTTTACTGAGATGATCTAAAGTTTAAATGTGAAATCAATTGTGGATTGATTGAAGGGCCATTATCATTCTGCGCCCAGGATGCCTCTGTGTTTTCATGCTGTTCATGGACTTTTTAAGAAAACTCATTACCTTTCCTGAGCCGCTTCCTTCCCTCCCTACGTCACCACTCTGCCACTTCTTTGTTTCCTTTTGAATAAATAAAACAAGAAATGCACCAGGCAGAAATATGGTTATGTAACAGGAGATTCATCCTAGTTAATCTGATTTCATTAATAAGGCCTTTTCAGCTGAAGGCAGCTATTGTATTTTTGCTTCTTTTAGCTATGCTGCTAACTGTTGTCTGTGTCTGGAGACTTTGGTCTCGTTTGGGATTGTGAAGTCTGTGTCCTTTTTGCGTACATCCTGCCTCCCTGGTGGAGTAATTGCTGGAGGTGGGCAGTGGTTGCTGTTGATGGGCGTAAAGAAACTCCCTGCTGTGTCTGCAGTTGGTTTTCCTCCCCACCTGTATTCAAATAACGCTTGGTAAGCAGGCCATGGGAGACGTCTCCTTCTCGCAGAGCTGGCCAGCCAAGCCAGATGTCCGCTCCAGCACAGGTTGTGAGCTGATGTCCTGTCCCTGCAGAACATCCCCACCAGGTGTGGTTGTATCACTGGTGCATAACGGAGAGCTGGTATCAAAGCTGAAATGATGTAAACCTTTGCAGGCAGTGATCAAAGCCGGCGTGCAGCATGGACACGATGCCCCCATTTGTTAGGTACAGTGAGACGTGGTTCCTGCTAACTTCCAAGCAAGCATTGGGCTTGCCTCCTGTGAAGTGGGCTGCAAGCTCTCACGTGCTCAGCCTGGTTGCCCCAAAACAGGAGATGCCTCAAGGATCCTGCCTAGAAAAACTGCATTAGAGCGCTTTGCATTATGCTATAGTTCCCAATTTCATCCATCCTTTCTTTTACTGTAGCTTCTCCTTGATGGCAATACACTACTTTTCATGGAGTTAACAAGGAATTTTATGGATTGACTTTTCAGAATAAATAATTTGTCTGGATGCACACTTGTAAGTGAGAAATAATTGGTGCTGGTTTGGGGACGTGTGAGAGAGGCCCTCAGTTAGAGAGAGAAAAAATTCTGGTGTTCGGCATCGCTAAGAGCAGGCATTGCCAAGAAAGCAATCTCTGTTACCAGCGTAAAAGGGAACTTAAGTGACAATTAATTCCTTGCTTAGCTTCTCAATTAGCTGTGATTCAGATTGAAAAAAAGCTAAACTCCAAGCACGGTTTTATCATAACAGGATATTCACACCAGGAATCGGGGGATAATTGGTGCATAAACTCATATTTGTGTCATTTTCCTAGGCTTTCCTCACACCTTGTCGTGTCGCCTCACTAACACCTCCTTGGTGCCCATGACTTTCAACCTTCGCATTCCTGGGGACGGCTCGGGAGAGCCCAGTGTCACCAGTTTTGTTCAGATATCGGACGACACTTGCTCATCCTGGAGAAAGGGAGCCCGGGGTCACGTCAAACCGGCGGAATTTACCATAACGCCCTGCAGAGGGACCATCCGCTCCCAGGGACTCCTGGACATCCAGGTATGGGAAGAGTCCGGCCATATGCGCTTCAGTAGATGGAGCTGAAGCTTCAGTGATGTACGAGGGGGCTTTAGTGCTGCTAGAATAACGGGACTAAGACGTATGCATTAGTGTTAGGCTTTTGTTGGCTGGGTTACTCTGGCATGTTTCTGAAGGAGCACCATTTTGTTTCCAAAATCATAAGCTGAAGGTCTTGTACCGTATAGTCAAGTACAGAAGCCATTCGTGTGGTTTGGGAGCTGCTTAGAGCGATTTCTTTGATTTAAAGTGGGCAGAGGAAGGAAGAGGACAGAAAGTGGCTGTTAAAAAGAGATGTCATTCTATAAAGCAGTTTGCTTTTCTTTCTGGTCTTATTTCTCCTCTCCTGTTGAGCAGAAGGAGCTGTATTCACTGCAGCGATCTCCAGTGGGGACTGAAAAAGCTCTGGCAGTTGTGAACTTCACAGTATCTGCTGGGCTGTGTTTTGCCCTCAGCTTCCTACTGTAAAGCTGAACTCATTCTGTTCAAGTCAACAGATTTCCTCTGGTTTTATGCTATTGTAGTTGAGATTAAAAACTGGTCCCTTAATTTTAATGCAGTGGTGAGTAGAGCATTAGTGTAATCGTGCTTTAATTTGACTTACATATGCCCTGATAACTGCGTGGTGTATTTAACAAAGCAGATATTGTCAGAAGACTTTTATTACTCCCAGAGACTGTGCTCTGCACGTGGACCAGTAGAAGAATTAGGGCAAAATCCTCCCTTTCCTTACCGTGGAACAAGAACCGGAGGACACCACGCGTGGACGATGGCCTTTGGGAGTGATGAAGTATTTGATGCTCTTCTCTCCCACCAGGTCACCCTGTGTTCCAACACTGTGAAGAGATACGAGCTGGCACTGGTGGTAGACGTGGATGGGGTTGGCAAGGAGGTGTTGGCATTGCTTCTCACAGCCAGGTATCGGTGCTTTCCTTGCAGCTCGTCGTCTCTCCTTGTGCATCCACCGCCAGCATGCTGCCTTGCATGCTGTTTGCTGGCTCCAGCTCCAAATGAGAAGTGTTGCCTAATGAGCTCGTTCTGCCCAGCTAGACAGGAGAACAGCAGTGCTCCGAGAGCAGCCCGTGTTGAGGAGCATCTGTGCTCAGTGGACAGGCACGGCCCTGAGCCTTTTTCTAAATGGAACAGTAATTGTATTCATTAATGGCCTGCTTTTTAGTGCTTGATGTGTAACAGAGTTCCAAAGGGCTGCCTCTCCTTCTTCCTGCAAGTGATGGACTTGTGCTGGGTTGTGACCAAAATGCAACGTTTGTTTGGGACGCAGCGAGCAGCCTGCTGAAAGCCGGGGTCTGGTTCAGTTAACGAAGGCACGTGCGAATGGTGAAGGGGCTTATGGCGGGACTGGTGAGGGAAAAATAAAGGCAAGATCTTATGAAGGGATAAATAGTCCTTGATGTGGAAGGTGAGCTCAGGTTTCTCTGCTTTCCTCTGGTTCTTTTGAGCATTAATGTTCTCGGACTTAAACGAAAAGTTGTCCTTGCTGCAGCCAAGTTCAATTTTGTTGTCCTGCAGTGGGTGTCAGTTTAATTACAGGAGGGATGCAGTTTCCCTCTCCCCGGCAGAGTCACCCAGTCAGTGCCTGGGCTTCATTTCGTAAAATAAGTGCAAATGGGAACAGACAGTGTATGGACCCGTGGGGGTGAAGGACCAAGGTAGCTACAGAAAAGGGGAAAGGGCAGTCAGCAGCTGCGTAAAGCAGGTGGTGGCTTGTGCCTTCCATTGGTGGGGCAAGTGGCTGAGTTTTCAGGCAGGGCAACACACGTATGGGAGAGGAGGGAGTAATTTTTACTGAGACACTGGAGCCTTGTGTTCCCTGAGCCTTGCTGAGCACTGATTCTTGGAGGGAAGGCTCCCCCAGAGCTCATGCCTTGCTGGGGCTGTTGTGAGGGTCCTTGCAAGCCTCCTGGGGCAAGGGTGCCCATCAGACAGCTCTGGGACAGGGCACCGTGCTCTGCCTGGGCACTTGGCAGCCTCTGTGATGCTGAGACTCAGGGTTTGCCCCTCCTTTACAAGAGGTTGTTGAATAAAAGTGAATAAAAATAAGTTAAAGGCGATTTATTGCTGTAGGCATATTAAATGTCTGTTTGACAGTGACAAATGTGTTATGCTCCATTTCACGCTATTCAAGGAGTAAACAAATTCTACACTCTCTTGGTATCTCTAATTCCCTTTCGGTCATCTTCTTGCCTAGATGCATAGTTCCTCCGCTGCGAGTGCTCAACCCTGTCATCACGTTTGGACGGTGCTTCCTAAAATTCCCTTATCGGCAGATGCTGACCCTTGTGAATGACAGTGATCTTCCAGGCTGCTACGGGGTTCTTCCTCAGGTTTGGCATCGCATCCATCTCCTGCCCTCAAATGTTATTGAGGGTTTTTTTAGGGGCAAAAGGGGTTTTGGATAAGACCTTGTTGGTTTATATGCAAACCTAAGAGTTTGCTGAACACAGGAACCTACCTGAATATAAACTTTAGGAAGCAGTTAAATAGGAACCTACCTGAATATAAACTTTAGGAAGCAGTTTACATTCTAGTCTTTGGGGTGCTTTCATGGAGGAGACCTTAGAGGGTCATGAAAAGCTGCTGCAAGGAGGCTGCCAGCACAGGAGTGGGCGTTTGTGGATGCAGCGGCTTTTGGACCCCCTTGGGATGCTAAGCCCATACTAGTCTTGCATCTGCTTTTGTGCCTTTCTGCTTTCTCCTAGGGATTTTTAAAAATGTGTGTGAATTGTCAGTGTAGTAGATGTCAAGGAATTTAAAGTTTCCTCAAAGGTCACTCTGAAGTTTGGTTTGATTCTGCCCCTTACAGGAACACAAGGAGGATGCTGCTGTGTGGTTCTTCAGCCCCATGCCGTGTGGGATCATCCAGCCTCACAGCTCGGTGGAGGTCCCGCTTACTCTGGAAGTCCAGGTGATGGGAGAGCAGGACACTGTTGCTCGTGTTGCCATGTTTGGGAATGAAGGATCCCCACTGGTGAGTGCTAGGGGAGATGTGTGCCTTTGTGCGACTCGTCTTGGGGGGAGTAAAGTGTACAGGAATTCTTCCTGGGAAAACAAGAACTTGTACTATATGGCTGGTATGGACAAGGAAAGAAGGGATTCATGGTATGAGCAACAACTAATGCCTGGAGGAGGGGAAGGATGGTATCCTCTTAGGTGATAATCTAAGTGTCTGGCACAGTATTTAATTATGGATATGTGAGATGGGATAACAAGCCCAGTCTGAAACACAGCACAATCCGACGATCTCATACTCTGCTGTGTTATTAGATGAACAGCAACTGCTGCTTCATTAGGACTTTTGTTCAGGAGCACACAGGGACCTCCCTGAATCCTGCTAAAGCAAGTGCTATGTAAGAAACCATGCAGAAGCAATGTTCTGTGCAAAGCTGGATTTAAGCTTTTCTGGAAGTCAGGCACACCGCGTGTGAGAAATATCCATCAAATCTCTTTGCCAAAAGGCCCAGCCAAAGACACGTGAGTCTCCACACCACATGCATCTGGAGTGCAGAGGCTTTTTTTCTACCAAGCCTGGAAATAGAAGAGGCAAAGCATTCCTGGACTAAAGCCTCCTAAAAGATGATGTTTGCATTCAAGCATACACAACAGCAGCAACAACAACAAAATGTAGGCAAGAGGATGTTGTAGGTAGTGTCCTGACTTCATCTAGCTGAAATCTAGAACAAATTTAGTTAATTAAACTTTAATTTAAAATGTTATTAGCTTTTGAAGCAGCTGTTTTAAAATGTCTTGTCATCTCTCTGAGCATGAAAGAGGATGTCGGAGGATTGCTGGGAACCTTAAGTTTCTGTAACAGAAAGGAAGGCTGACATTTTGAAAGCAGTCTAAGGGATTTAAACTTTCATTAGAACGAATGGAAATGATGCTGCTAAATCCCCTGGATGCCACTGAACATCTCGACCCAGGCCTTTGTGGATGTGCACATAAACCGGTCAACAAGAAGGCCTGGCACTGCAGGCGCTGCAGGGAAGTCTGGAGTTCGACAAAATGGTTGCTCATAAATAAAAGGCACGCTTCCCTTAAAAAGGAGGGATTCCCCCCTCTAGAATGGCCTAGCTGTTTAACTGTTAGCTGCTTTAACTACAGTGTTCTTGCAAAGTTTTAACCCTCGGACTAACAATTTATAGTTTCAAACTTTTCCAAATACAAAAGATTAAGGTAATGCATCTGTGAATTTTTTTGCCCAAAGGGTGAGCATTTCAGATGGGGAATCCAAGGTGTCTCTAAAGAAACAACTAGCCTGAGGTCGAACGAGTGTGTGCACCCATTAAGTTGATCTTTTAACACGCAGCGTTTATGCTCGGTCGCTGCTAGCGCCCAGTGAGTGCTGTTAGAGACCTCACTGCGTATATTGACAGCACAGATGTGAGTTTCTGGCGGTCAGGCGAGATTCTTTGCATTTTCTATAGGGCTGCCCTATGGTTTGGGTGTTGGTTCAAGTCATTCCCTGGTCCAGAGATTTCTGGGCTAGCAGAACAGTTAGCTGTCTTGTTATACATCCTGCTCTCGTGGCAGATCCTACCCGTATGGATCATATGATGCAAATCTCGCCGCAGGGGAATTGCTGCAATGTATTCCAATAAAGCAAAATATAAGCTTGCTCTTGTCTTAGCTTATGCCATCTGGTATTGATGCCAAGTCTTTACAGAGTTAGGTGAAATATGATACAGATCTTTCATCCAGGTTGTGTAGGGTCCCTCCATGGGTCTGTTTCCTGGTATTTTGTTTGCCAGTGACTGCATGCCACTGCAGCTTCAGTTTGGTGTGTGTAATCTCCTGCATTAAGGAGCTGGCAAAACCCAGCCCTGGGGTTACTGGTGGCAAGGCAGCCTCATGTGCCGTGGGCAGGGGATTTGGCAGCTGGCCACTGTCAGAAGAAGCGGTCGCTTAAACCATGGCTGTCTGCAAGGGACATGCTTTTCATTCCTAAACGATCAAATGTGACATTACATACCCATTGACAAAGCCAGCAGTGCTGCTGGGAGGGGGGGGGTGGTGTGGCGATATTACCGATGGCAAAGTTGCCATCTCCTTTTACTGCCCTTCCCCGTGCGTTACATTGCCTGTCCTTTTCCTCTCCCTTTTAAGAAGACTGTAGATGAAGGGTCGTTTTTTTATAAGCCCTTTCCTTGGCAAGGATATATGATGTTAGTACGCACTCTAGTTGAAGCCAGCTAGCCTGGGCATCCTCCAGATGTTATTCTGCTCGTCTCCAAAGGGTTCTGCCCTGCCATTGCTGCTGCTGCACTGCTGTCATCTGGAGGCAAAGCCAGCTGGCAAGGCAAAGCCAGCTGGCAAGGCACAGCTCTTCCCTCTAGCCCCTTCCTGGGAGCCTTGGGCAGCATCACCCAGACTGCAGCTCGCTGTACCTCCCTTCTCTTGGAGGGATAAAAGATCCATCATCATGTGTGGCTTCAGTTCCTTATTTTTGAGTTACCGGTGGCCTTGGTACATGATTTTTGGTACTTACTTGCACTCAGTGGTGTCCTCTCAAGGGATGAGCATTTCTGGATGCTGCTCCTCCTGGCTGAGTTGGGCTAGTGATTCTGACGGCTGTTAATGCCATTTCCTTGAGTCAGACATCACTAAAGGTTTTACATCATGGAGGCTGGTTTCTTTTGTGGTTAAATAAAACTCCGTGCCCTCCAGTGAATCATACAGCAGCTTGTCACTATTGGGAGTTTTATGCATTCAGACCCTGTTTAAAAGTTGGGGTGTTTGGAACCAGTGCAATCCAGCCAGACTGGATAAATTCTCATTGGTTTTAATGACGTGAGAAGCGGTTTAGCAAAGGGATCTGCATTCCTCCTCCAATAGTTTGTGCCAGTTCTGCAAGAATTTTTGAGTGTCAGACTGTCAAAAGAAAAAAATACTGCTTGAATGACATAATTAAAAATGAATGTCTGTTTTTCATATAATACTAGTGTTATGGTTTCAGCTGGGATAGAGTTAATTTTCTTCACTGTAGCTGGTGCAGTGCTGTGTNTGTGGGGTTTTGGGTTTGGTTTTGTTTTCCTTCCTTTCGGGTTTCATTTCTCTCCATTGTTTTCCTTCTTGTTATATTATATTATCTTAATCATTGTTATTATCATTACTATTATTGCCTTTTTTTTTATTCTAATTAGTAAACTGTTCTTATCTCAACCCACGAGTTCGCTTGCTTTTGCTCTCCTGATTCTCTCCCCCATCCCACAGGTGTGGGGGGAGCGAGCGAGCGGCTGCGTGGTTGCCAGTTTAGTGCCGGTGCTGAGTTGCTGGCTGGGGCTAAACCACGACAACTAGGAATACACATAAGCACAAATCAGAGGCAACTAACCTAGATGATCTCTACTCTGAAGAGCCGACTTTGCTGCTGACTTGTGCTGGTTTTCACAGGTGTAGCTTTGGGAACATTGAAGAAGTTGCTGTTCAAGTGTGGCTGTGCAGCAGCAGAGGTCGGGGGGTCTGGGGCAAGACTGAGCAGTAAAAGAAGTGGGAGCAGGCACAAGGTAGAGGAAAGAGAGCTAACAGTGTGGAGGAGGTGTGAAAAAGCAAGCATGGGAAAATGTGCTGCTTTATCCTGTGATAACGAGCTGTGGCTTTCAGATGGGATCACACTAGATCCCACACTTGCTCCAGGCCTTCTGCATCAGTGTTACACCACTGAAAACTTCAAACAGACATCATTTTCCCCCAGTCTAGGAGTCCCCTTAGAGCTGTCTAATCTTTTTAAACTTCCCCGGCTTTTTTTTCTTTTTTTATCTTTCCTACCTGCTTGCTGGAGCAGAAAATCCATTTAGTGAGCACTGGAGAAGGACCGGTTGTCTACGTGCATCCGAGTAAGATAAATTTTGGCAGTATCCAAGTTCTACAAGATGCTTCCCGAACTCTCCACCTCTCCAATCAGACTGTCATCCCTGCATCCTTCTGGGCAGAGATGGTAAGTATCTGTGGGGCTATTTTCTGACAAAAGTGCCTGGCCCGTAGCAGCCTGTGACTTGATTTTTATGCGGAACATTTCCATATCGCTATCTGAGAGAGAGCGCAAGATATTCCATCACCACGCAGCAAGAGGAGCCTGGCTCTGGGGGCAGTTTTAGCTGGAGGACCCCTCAGTAAAATAGAGAATTTCCATAGATGTTTGAGTGGAAAAGAGCCTGGACCATTTTTACAAGTTCTCCCTTTATTTTGCGGAAGGTATTTCACTCTGAAAGTCATGGTTTTGGACCTCTGAGATCAAGAGAACCCTGTGGCCCTTTGCTCCTGAAAGGACATGGGTTTCCCTGTTATGTCTGCATCTGCTTTGCCTCAAAATCCTGTTAACACTAGGGACTAGGATGTGAGGTCTGTCCTCAAACTGCTCGTGGTGAGGCGAGTTTCACATCTGCTGGGGGTCAAACCAGCCGAGTTGTTGCACAAAACATACCTGTAAGGGCTGTGTACCTACAGAGTCTGTGGATGCCATTGTTGCCGAGCATCTCTGGAGGCTAGCTGCAGAAAAAGGCTATTGAATTCACGAGGTTGCATAGTGCGACAAGCTGCATAGCAGGAGGAGAGCTTGGCTGCTTCCCTGGCAGGGGGAGCAGGGGTGATGCAACTGGGAAGGGCTTGCGTGCTGAGGCTGGGTGGGATGTGTTCCCCACTGGAGGGGAAATGGGAGCAGGAAAATGAGGTTTGGAGGAGGTTTGTGCTTCTCTGTTGAACTTCTGGGGTGGTTAACCTAGGCTGAATTTCCCTCCTGCTGCTTTTCCAGCTCTTTCACTCCGGTTTCTGCACCCAGGGGGATAAATGTAACCTCAAAGAGGAGGATTCCCAGGGCAGGTTTCTCTGACTCCACAATGAAAATCTGCTTTCCATCTCTGCAGAGAGTGAGATGGGTGGTACTGGTGTATAAATGATGGGCTTTGCATGCTTGAACCCAAGACTGACCTGCAGAGCTCTGTTTAGGTACTGCTGTCCTGGTGTAATGCCTTCCCTCCCTCTCCTGGGCAGCTTGCAGTGTACCCAGGGGGCTTGCAGGGGTAGATCTGCCTCTCCAGTGCCTTAGTGCCCTAACTTATGGGATTGGGCAATAAATCCTATCCTGCTTCACTGCAGTCTCTGCAAATATTGTGGCTAATCAATAAATAGACAATAATATGAGGTGGTTCAAGGCTGGCTTAGTTTCCGGCAGTAAAGATGAACTCTGCTGCTCCATAGTCTCCCCTGCTGACTTCACCATGCTCCCCATGGTGAGCACCTTGGCTTCTCAGGATAGCTGCTGATATCATGGCGATGTTTGAGGAGGCAGGTCGTGGGAACCTGCTCAATCAGCTGTTTCAACAAGGGCTCTTCAGGCTCTTCAAGACCGTGATGCTGAGCCTGTCAGGTGGGAGCAGCACTGTGGCAGGCGAGACGTGCTTGCCCTCAGCAGCTGCCTACTTTGGTGCTGGTTTGCTGCATCAGTTGAAATTTTGCCCTTTGCAGTTTATTGATGGGAAGAAGAGAGGACTGAATAATTTTGGAGACCAAATTTGAGTTGCGTTCGGGTGTCAGGGTGAAGCTCACGTGTACGTCTGAGAGCAGAGCTGGCTCCGGCTGTCCCTTAGCCTAGCTGGTGGGTGACTTGGGCATCTTTCATTCACTTGTGCCCCTGAACCCAAGTCTTGTGTTCTCTAAGATGCCAAAGCTGCTGCTTTGATTTTCTGCTTGGAGATTGCTGCAGGATGCAAGCCATGATTTCCCTGTCTCCCATTTGATGGCTAATCTCAAAACCGTGACTGTTTGCAGTTAGGCTTATGGATCATGGTCCCCACTTGAAAGAAAGAGCTATTGATTGAAATTTTCACAGCAGCGTTGGATCAGCAGCGTTACAGTACCCTGCCTGGCAGCTCAACAAACTGAATGAGATAAATTTAGAGGGCAGCAACAGGGCAAGTAAGAGGCTGGTGTCGTGTTCGAAACCAAAAAGGAAAATGCTGTAATGCAGATGGCCATGCTGCCGCCTTGGCCGTGTTCTTAACCATCACATGCAAATGGCTGTTCCTGTCAAGCCCAGCTTTTCTTCTAGCTTTGTGGGAGAAGAGAGCGTTATCTGAGCAAGCTGAGATGGTTTTTTGTGGATAACTTCACTTTGGGATAGTGACTTAAGGAATTACCTGGCATACCCCTCGTGCACAGGCTTCCCCGCACCCCTCTTCTCTTCTCTCTGTTGGATGAGTTGTGGGGAGCAGCACTGAGCCTCCCTGCCACCAGAAGGAAATAAAAAAAACCCTCCAAAGCTGTGCACTGAGGTGGGATTTTGGGGTTTAAAGAGAAGTGTAGGGACTTCATGCCCTAGTCCTCTGTTGGCTTATCCCTGCTTGTCTGCAGGTCTGTGACTCTTGGGAGCAGAGTGCCATCCCACGCTCATCCACTGAATCCTGTGTCTGATGTACTTCTCCTTGTCAGCTTGCTTTCCCAGCTGCCAGGCAGCCCTGTTAGAGCATCTTCTGGAGCCAGCAAGGGTCGGGTTTGCCTTTTTCGTGGGTAGCAAAGACTGGAGGAATAGGTCAGCATGAAGGAGCTGTTGCAGCTTAGCTGGGGGCTGATGCGACCTGCTGGAAAAGGTGGCTGTTTCCGCTCCTTGCTGCTGCCGTTATCTTCTTTTCCTGTTTCCCTAAGTGTCTGATTTTTGCTATATTGACAAGTGCAAAAGAGTTGTATTGATTAATGGAAGTGTTTGCACACCCTGCAGAAAGGCAGGGAGGAAAAAGCATCTTTCTTTGACCATTTCCTACTTGTTCTTTGTTGCTCTGTCTTCTCAGGGATCTTTATGTGGCTACTAAGAATGATGTCTTGGCATCACAGAAGGCAGCTGCATATCCCGCCTGTGTGATTGGGAAGGAAAAGACAGGCCTAGGGTGTAATTTTTGTTAATCGGTGGCAGCTTTCTTCTGCCTGCATAACCACCATGCTGGGTCTGTTATGTCCCACTGCAGGGAGGCAAACGGTGGTTTCCTGGTGCCTTGTAGTGAGGGAGGGGAGAGAAGGTCCTTTCTTGGGACTTTCTCTTCTAGTGATAGTGCTCCGTTTCCTAATCTGGGTCCTGTCTTCTCTGACCTGATCCTTGACCGCCCTGATCCAGACTGGCTCTGTGTTCCTGATGGAGCTTGCTGCAGCCTGGTTTCCAGCAGTGGTTCTACAGCCAGATGTGTTGTCTTCAGGAGAGAGCCCGGCGAGCAGATCCACGCTCCCAGGGATGAGCTGCCATCAGATTCAACTGGAGCTGACATTGCGGGAGAGATCAGGTTTTGTTTATTAAAAAAAACCAACCAAACAAAAAAAACCCCACCCAAACCAAACAAACCTGTAACTTTATCTTCTCACTGGGATTCACTGGAGAAAATCAACTCATTTTCAGGCAGTGTATAAAGGCTCTTGGTCAAACTCAGTGTAAGCAAGGAGAGAACACGCAGTTCCCATTCCCATACTTGCTTCTCTCCTCATTAGTGCAGGATTTGTTTCATTTACTAATTTCATTCCTTGTTATCTCAAGCTTTTGATGACATTCTCTTTATTAAAGAAACAGCCATATGGAGAAACAGCAAAACATGGAGATAAACTTAAAAACAGTGCCGATAAAGGGACGCTGCTTTAGCGATTCTGTTTCTTGTTCTGGCTGATGGGCGATTTTGTTGTTATCTGAGCGAATTGTGCAGGCTGGAGAGGGAAGGCTTTGAAGAGCGTGTCAGCATTGCTGGTAGCTCTCTCCAACTGCTCTCACTGAAGTTGGAGCGGACTTGAATTGGCAAGAGGGTGGTTTTTAAATCTACTGTAAATTACTTCCCCCCCCCGCCGCCCCAAGCACCTGAATAATTAGTCAGCCCATCAGTGTTTGCTCGTAGTGAGGCACACGCAGACAGTGCCGTGCCCTTCAAATGATATCTGCAATGCTATTTAGAAATGAGTGTTAAATTAACTTTGCAGGGCAGCATTGGCCCTGAATACATGGTCTCTTCCAAGGTGAGCAGAGCTTTTGAAGATAAGATGCATAGGCTTAACTCTTTCCAGAGCTGTCCCACCAGAGCCTCATGGTGCTCTGAAAGCTCACCTTTAGACTTCAACCATTGGGTTGGTTTTTAAAGGCTGTGTTTTGCTAATACAGCAGTGCCAGTTGCTGATTTCCGCCCAGTTTGGTCTTGCCAGAGCTGGACCATGCCTGGAAACTCATGGCGTCGGTCACAAACAGGGGCCAGGGTCAGGAGTATCCAGTCTTGTGCTGGTGACCGGTTGTATGAAGCCCAGAGGGAGGTGGAAGGCTGTGTCCCTCCCAGTGTTGCACGGGCTTAGGTCCAGGGCATGTGGCTCTCAAAAAGGGGAGGAGACCTTGGGAAAGGCGCCTGAAACCTGGCCACAGGGAAGAGGTTTGGGTTTTCTGGGTTTTTTTGGTTGGTTGTTTTTTATCATGTCAGGTCTCTTATCTGAGTTCATGCCCTTTCAAAATTGATGTATTTCAGTAATCGAAGAAATTGTTATTCTGCTCATCTAGGGAAACTAAGCTCATCATATTGTGCTGCACCCATTGGCCAACTGAATTAAAGAAGGGTAGAAGTCTTCAAGGCAGTTGTGTTCCTACAAGCAAGGGTGACTCAGCGGAGTGCTTTTCCCAAAGGAAAAGCAGGAGGAGTTTAGTTATTAAATGCCGTGTTTGGCAGCCGCCGGCCAAGCTGTGCCCGTGTCCTGGCTGGCCAACCCGGATGCGCAGAGCAGTGGCACCGCTCTCTTCAGCCCAGTGGGGAGGGCAGATGGGGTCTGGAGGGGTGAGCTGTGGACAGGGGGCGCAGATGGAGACAAGCTTCGTTAGCTCACTCAGCAGTCTGCTACGAGCTGAACCACGTGTGGCAAATTCGGCTGCGTTGCTAGTGGCCCTGAGTGCCGTGCTTTAATTTTAATTTTTTTTCACTGGCCCTTACTGCCTCTTTCATAAAACATCCCCTTGATGGTGTTCCGGGGGAGAGGCTAAACCAAAGTGGTCCCCGTGCTTTTGCCAAGGACATGCTGGTGCTGAGGTGCTGGGAGGAGGCTGGTTGTTGGTGGGAGTATCTAGCCAGCCTCACGCTCTGATCCCCACCTCCCGCTGGGGCTCAGGGTGCTTTTGGGCTGTTTTCTGCCAGTTTGTGCAGATAAAGAGTAGCTTTGAAATGAAGAATTGCAGGGTCCCCCACCTCGGGACTGCTAAAACACCTGGGACAAGGCTTTGTGCCCAACTGTGTAGGATTGGGTTTCATTTCCCCTTCACGTGCAACCTCGGCGCAGAGCGACGGGCCAGCCTGACAAGGTGTGAATGCTCTCTCGCTAGAGCTATGGCTTGGTGAAGTACAGCTGCATTTTTGAGTTCTGCTTCCTCTTTCACTCACGCAAGGCCAGAATGACTGGATCACTTTAATATGATCTATTTAACTAGCTTTAGTTTTCTAAAATCTAAACCTTAAAACTCTAGATTTAACTAGCTTTAAGTAGCTTCAAGAGACCTGAGTGTGGTGGCTCCTCAGTCATCCCTTAGGGCAGCCGTCTGTCCATCTCTCAGATGCATGCCGGTGTCCGTCAAATTTTGGCAGCTGTCTTTCACAATGGAAAACTGTCCTGGGAGAAGCTAATGATCTCGGCATCGAACTTCTTGATTAAGTGATTGAGCCCTACCCTTGCCTAGCACGCAGGGACTCTGATGTCCAATAGCGCAAGCTCCTACAGGGACAAAAATAGCCACCGTCTTTGTCTATCCCGTGCACACAGCTGTTGCATAATTTTTCAGAGCATTCAGGGCTAAGCAAGTAGGAGGGATGTTATCAGAAGTTAGATCTTGGTCTCTGAAGTGATGGAGCCTTTTAGCATGGCTCCAAGAGGTTTCTTGTCACTGGGACACAGCCTGGATGGGTGTAGGCAGAAGCTGACCTAGAAACCTGAGGGGATCTGGCCCGGCAGAGCCTTTTGGTCCCGGCAGGTCTCCTGTTCAGTGATGTGATGTGCTGTCCCTTGGACCCGCACCAAATGCTAACTGAAGGAATGAGGACACGATGCAAATCACGCTCCTCCAGAGTGGCCTGTTGGCCTGGCAGGGCATGGTGGGTCTGTGTTGGGTCACCCTGGGAAATTCAAAGTCTGGCTCCATCGAGACAGCCTATCATTATTCCTCAGTAATAGTTTCTTGGGTACAATTTACTGCCCGGCTTGTTGCCAAGCTTTGATAAATGAGCTTTGTCAGATAGCAGACTTGCAGATTCACCTCTGGAGCAGAGCTATCAGGTCTCCTTTTCAAGTGAGCTACCCCGTGTCAGCATGAATCAGAGGAAAAGTTGTACGTTAATGTCAATGAAAACCCAACACCCACCGGCTCGGTATGACCGTGTGGGCTGGGTAGCCCTCAGCTGATGGCAGCGCCGCGGGTGCCTCGGAGGCTAGCGATCAGCTGTGCACGGGATGCAGGGACAACAGAGGAGGGTTGCTGGGATCCTTTGTGGTCGGTGAGATCAGCCTTTTCTCGTCTACCTGCCTGGGATTGTGTGCATCACTGGCCTTTGAGACAAAAGATGTTTTGATGGTTTCAGGAGGCTCAATGACTGTAGTCTCTCTGGGTAAGCAGGTAAGCTCTGCTGACAGATTTTGCTTTGTTTGCCATCTTCCAGTCTAGTTAGACGCTCTGAGTTCAGCCTGCTTTTTGAGCGCTGCTTCTCCTCTGCAACCAAGGAGTATCAGGGGTGCAGAAAACAAAATTATAATTAGAGACACCTCAAATATAAGAATATTCCGTAACAGAGTATGAGGTCCCAAAACAGAAGAGTGGAGAGCACGCTGCAGGTAATAATGAATGTGGAGGATGTAGGAGTGAAAAAAGCCTGGCCTGGTCCTCATGGAGAAGCGGAGCCCCAGTGTTCAGCCTGTGCTGACGACCTTCCTCCATCCCATTCTCATCTTGCTTTCTTTTAAGATTTTCTCTTGCAGCTCTAGAGGATAAATTAAATGGAGCCAAGTCTATTAGTTTTGCCAGTGCCTGGAATAATTTCGATGCCTTTGGCATGCCCCATCCTGGGATCAGGCATGCAGACCTGACCTGCTCTCTATGCAGGGCGCAGTCAGCCGAAGGAGTTACCGTAGCTGGGCACCTACACGCACTGCTGGGACCCTGAATGCTCAGCAAGTTATTGCTTCCCTGGCCTCCAGCTAGTCTTACCCTCGTTAGCAGAGGTCATTTTGGGGGGTTATTTAAAATGCTTTCCGTGACTTTGACGTGCTGCTTGGTTTTCTGATGCTCTTCTCCCTTGGGCTGGCTGGTGTCCCGTTACAGCTCAGTGCCGCCAGCCTGACGGATGGAAACTCAAGCTCACTTCACCTGGATCAGGCACTTGCTTGGATCCTGTCAGGCCTCCAAGCACACTGTTGCTTTCTATTAAAAAAAAAAAAAAAAAGGGAAAAAACCCCTTCTCTTACAACCTTGCAGCGTTTTGGGTGAGTAGTGCCTGTCGTCCCAAGCACAGCACTGAACTGTGGGGTGCAGGTACCACCAACACCGTGACGGACACTACATCTGTCTACATCCCAGTGCATTTTGTGCTGGCCAGGGAGCATTGCATGCATTTCTCTTGCTCTGCTGCAAGCTTGCTCCCTGTGAATGTGGTTTTAGGTGGACTGGGGGTCCAGCGCCCTTATTGCCCTGTCCGTACAGGGACGTCCATAAGAAACCAGAGGAAGACAGTGCTTGGGAAGCCTGGGCCATGTCCGCAGGGCAAAGGTTTTGCAGTTTTCTTTCTGCTTATTTTCTTACTGCCCTGCTGTAAACATTTACAGCTGAATTTTCCAAAGCCAAAGGACAGTGAGGCACCTTGCTGCAGCTGATGATGAGGGGGAACAGAGCACTTCAGTCCTTCAGGGGCTGTTGAGAAGCACTGCCTAACTCTTGGGAAAGGAGATGTTGGTGTCAGGGGTTTTGATCAACTGGTTTTGCAGAGTTATTCTTCAGGCTCTCAGCGGTATCCCCCAGCCACGTGGCTGCCACGGTGGGATTTGAGCAGTCCTGGCTTCCTCTGGCCTTGAGCCTTTATGCAAACCTGGGCACCGTTGTTGGGAAACCAGGAGTGGTAAAGTACCTTTCCTTGGGGTGCGCTCCAAAGGAGAGACTGGAGGGGGAGTAGCCTTCCCCTGAGGATGAGCATCCCTTGGGTTGGGCAAAACTGGGTTAATGAAGTGAGTCTGTTAGAGGCTAAAATACAGGTTCTGTAAGCCCCTGAATAGTTTCTGTTTCCAGATACTGTAGCTCAGATTTAGGGAAATTAAACCTTTATGTTTTTTACCCTCATGTCTTTAGTCCTTCCTTTTCCTGCACCCCACAAGAGACCAGGGTCCATGGTTTCCATCCTAGAGTTAGTGTTTGGCTTGTCTTACAGGCTGGCAAATGCTCGAGCTGGAGGATTGAACCTAGTAAAGGAGTGATCCCCCCCGACACTGAGGTGTCTGTGACTGTCATAGCAAACTTGGACGACACTGAGAAATTCAAGGATGAGGTGAACCTGTTCATAGAGAACAGCCATACCTATGTTATCCCTGTCCGGGCTGTCGGCATCGGCACCACGATTGTCACCGATAAACCCTTTGCTCCAGAGCTCAAGTTGGGACCCCACTTCAGGTAAGGGTATCTCTCCGCTCTCACTTCTCCCATGGGCTCAGCAAGGAGTTTTGCTGTAGTCCTTCAGGCTAGTTCTCTTTCAGTGCTCAAGGTCCTGGCTCCTTTTCACTGAAACCACAGGAATTTCTTTAGAAACATTTTATGGCCAGTTGAAAGTTGTTAGATATCCTTAAAAGCCACCAAAATGGAGACCAGTTGTTAAATTGTCACTGATTTGCCCTCAGTTGTAATACATTTATTTCCTCACTTTATCAAATAAAGATTTGGAGGAAAACAGCAGGTCTCAGAAGCCTCCGGCTGAAAAATGCTACATTACAAGTATAAACATATTTCCCTGTGCAATAACATTGCTTACTTTTCCGCTCACCGTGGAGTATCACCTCACAACAGCGGAATACCTTGGTGGAAGGTTGTTAGCTGCTCCCCACTAAATTAATGGTGCTGCTTTATTTCCCCTCTGCCTGGGAGTCCTGGAGGAGCAGCAGAATTTGTCTTTGCTCCCTGTATCATCCCTCAGTTCACTTGTCTTCCCTGTCTCCCCTGCCGGGCTGCTCTCTATTAGATGTACTTGCTCTTCCCTTGTTTCTTCTGCTTTCCTTGCTGTCTCCTCCGTCAATGCCGTGGCGGCAGCCCAGGGCGCAGGCAAGCGGGGGTGGCTGCAGGACCAGCTCTGAAAAGGAGAGGAGGAGAAGTCTGCTGAGGTTGGGTGGGATAAATTGAGTGTTAATTGAAAGAGCTTTGCTCGGGGGAGGCGATTTGTTGATCCTAATGTGTGTGCCTGAAACCAGGCACGTCCTTATAAACAAGGGGAGGAAAATAAGCCTTTTCAAAGTGCTGCTTGCCTTGTGTTGGGGACCTCGTGGGGCAAGAGGAATCATCTTGAGGTGCCTGTTCCTTTCCCTGGCTGCCAAGAGGGTCCAGAGTGTTCTGATACCTAAATTTTTGGTTAGAAAGAGCAGGTTAATCCTACCTTAAGCATTTAGGATAGATTTTAGGAGTTTAACCATGCACCCACAAGCCATCCGCATCAGCAGGG
>VZTV01038979.1:0-10380 GCA_013400875.1 Anhinga rufa
AGGCAGGCAGGCAGGCAGGCAAATTCACCTCGGAAAATCAGTATGAATTCCAGTGTCTTGTAAGAGCCGAGCACTCTGTGATCCGCACGTTGCTTTTTTAGCACTTTTTGTTTAATGCAGCGTTACCAGGGCAGATGAGACTGTTCAGGATCAGGTGCACTGGCGTAGCTGAGCTTTGTCTTACGTGCTGCCCCAGCTCCCAGGGAGAGCTGCCTCGCTCTCAGGGGGCTGCTTGGACATGCCCTTACCCCGGGGAGAAGCACCTGCTGCCTCTACCCTCTTCACAGCTGCTATATGCATGGCCCTGCAAGGGCAGAGCCCCAGGCTCTTCCCTCCTCATTTACGTGGAGTTTGCAGTAAGCTGCTCTGTTCATGGAGATTTGCCCGGCACCCGTTTTGAAATTAAGTTAATAAAGCTGGAACAGAACTAATTGAATCAAGCCCACAGGGAAAACAAACTGTCTTTAAATTCAAAAAGGTATTGATTTGCTATTTTGCCAGTGTTAATTTAGCCCCTACGCACGTGCTGCCATAAAGATGCTTTTGAGTAAAGCTAAATTAAATGTCAGAGAATTGGCAGTGCTGGGAACCTCACGTCCCAGACAAGCACCAGGAGGCTGTGCCGATGCGCTGCTGCTGCACGTGCTGGAATCTGCAGGGAACTTCTCAGCCCAAAGCCTTTGCTGGACTCGTGGGCCTCGTAGCCAGCTGCAGGGGCTCCATCCCTGAGGCTGCTGTTTCCCTTGGGTTAAAGCAGAGCCGCCTGGACGGGGTCTTCACTAATGCCCTGGGGTGAGTGGTGCAGCTACTGGTGTTGCTTGAGTCTCCCGAATTTGCTGTCTGCCCTGTTTAGCTCCAGTTAGCACCTCCAGGTCGGGTGGGAGCCGAACGATGTCTCAGCAGCCTTTACAACCTTTTCCCATCTGGGAAATTTCTTCTGCTCCCAGAGGAGCAGGTGACTGATGTTTTGAGGAAGAGGAGGATGGTGCTGAGCAGCTTACAGCTAGCTCCCCCTTGCCTCCAGGAACAGTGCTGTGCCTAGAGCAACAGTTCCTCTTATCTTAATGATAGCTACAATTGCCCCCAAACCAGTTCTCCTGTGAGCATTAAGAATGAAGAAGAGATGTCCCCTGCAGCTACAAGTTTGTATCTTAGCAGCACCTGGAAAAACATGTTGGTCCTGAGCTGGGTTTTAGGTGGGAAAGAGGGGCTCTGGCAGAATTTAGGCCTGTAGGTCCTGACTTGCAATCCTGAATAGCTCCGTGCCCGGGGCTCCCGCTCCAGGAGGATGCCTCACCTGAGCAGGGCTGTGGCCCTGCCGCTTTGCGATGCCCTGAGGTGCGTCTCCATGCAGATGTGTCAGGGCTGGGCAGTTCAACACCTGCCCGAAATCCAGGTGAGGGTTAGTAAGAAGCTGTTTTCTGCTAAAAGGCTGAGGGACGGGTGGGCCCAAGAAGCATCTGCAAACAGAGCAAACAGTGGCAGATGAGGCCATCTGGAAAGCGCACTTTCATTTGGTAGTTATTTCAACGTCCAGTCAGAAGAGGGCCCCCATTTACCCGTGCTGGCAGGCTAAAATCTTCAGTCTGGAGCTAGGGAAAACAAATGAGATGAAATGATGCATGTTTTCAATCCTCATTTGGATGCCAGGTGAGTCACCACCGTAAGTCCATTTATTCCCTTGGTTTATTTTACAGCACTGGTACAGCTTAAATATTAAAACCGGCGTGTGCAGTGACTGTAAAAAAAATTAGACCAAGTTTTGTCTGAAGCTCTCCAGCATCCAGGAAAGGTGGCAGATGTGATTACTTACAAATATCACACTGGCAGCGGGCTGGCAGAGAAAAGTAGCGCTTTCTCCTAATCACTTTCAAAAACGAACTTTGCTTGCAATCGTAGCACAAGGAGAACGCAGATTTCACAGGTGAAACTACTTTTTCCGTAATTGGCATTTTTGTGATTTAAAATGCGCAAATGGCTGGTCAAAAGCAATGGCGGTGGTAGCTTGGCAGGGGTGGTAGCATTATCCTGTGCCTGGGAATGGCGCCTTGGAAGCTATCCACCTGTTGGGGATACAGAAAGTCCAACGCTGGTAAGTGCAGGGGCAGTGAGGCCCCCCCAGGCACCCCAGGGGCCATGAGCAGGAGTTGTGCACCACAAAGGACGGGGCCGTGGGGCCTCTCCTACCTGGAAGCCTGTGAGCAGCCAGGCAGTGAAACCATTTTATGTGTGTCAGGCAACAAAGAGCTGTCCCTGTCCTGGGGGAGCGACTTGTAAAAGCCCTGAAACAGTCACCCGGCTGCACCGAGGGCCATGCGCTTTCATAGGCATCTTCAGAGACCTTCAGAAGAAGAGAGATTAACGGGAGGAAACTTCTTTGTCCCTCCATTCCCCTGCCTGGAGGGAATGAGACAGAGGAGAGAAAAAAAAAGGTTTGTTTTTTTTCCTAATGACAACATTCCCCAGTAATAAGGCTAGATTTGTAACACCACCCGCCCCCAGCCCCGCCTCCCCCGCAATATTACAATATTACATCCTTCCATAAATAAGCCAGGGACAGTAACATTTTAAAATGCTGTTTGAACATTCCTGTCATTAAGTTGAAAGCAGCGAAGTAGAAACGTAGTTTTCTCCCAAGTTACTTTTAAATAAACATTGCTTCGGTGGGAAATGTTTTAATCTATTCATTTTTAGATTAGTTTGTACTTTCCTCAGTTAAAAAAAATAGATTAAATGGTTTTAAACTCTTGTTTGAAAGTTTTGGAAAAAATGGGCACTTTGGACTGTTTTCCAGTGGGCAATAGTCAAAACTAAGGAGACGCTTCAGGTGTTTTGGGACTCATTACATTTGGAAAAGAACTGAAAGGAGCCAGACTAGGTGACTTGGAAACTGGTTGACTGGAAGGAGCTTGAGAGGAAGAAAAGTTCATGCAGAGAAGCAGTTCCACGTTTTCAAGATGAGATCCACAAAAAGAGAGATTTGGTGTTACTAGAGAAGAAAATTCCCTGTTACCATTTGCTAAGGTCTCCCTTTCCTTGCAGGTTTCTGCGGCGCTCTCTGCTCTCCCAGCTGCTGTTGGCAACAACTCCTCAAAATGTTTTTGTGTTCAGCCCTTGGCATAACCACTGTGGTTTGTTTCCCAGTCTTCTTGGGTTTGGTAGAATTTTGGTTTAGTACAAATATTTTCTATGTATTGCTTCCTATGCATAGGTTTTGCCTACTAACTGCTGTAGAAATTGCGCCAGAGATATCCACCTGCCTCTTTCCTTTGGCAAGCACCTGCTTTTCAGCATGTGAAAAATTCATTCCTTTTCTTACTAATGCACATGTTCAGGAGAAATTCTGTGAAATATGCAATGCAAAATCGCCTCTTATTTTCAGCTTAGGGAATTCCTTAGATGTGAGAGAACCAGCTGCTGAGGCAGACCCAGGAGCTGCAGGAGGGGTTACCTCGCGGGAAGGAGGAGAGTGCAGGTAAAACACCTTTTGCAGCCTGCCCGCTGGCAGGCAGGCGGGGCGAGGGACTTGCTGGACGGAGACCCCGGGGTGCTGGTTTTGCACCAGCAGGGATCACTGCCCGGCTGCGAGCGTGGGGCTCTCTGCCTTGCTCTGTGCCACGTAAGGGCTGGGCACAATCTCCCTCCTTCTCCCCACGCCGGTGGGCGATAGCTAACTCAGGCTGCCTCTGTGATACCTCTGAGTGACCCGTTTCCTTTTAGCAGGCTGGGACTAGACTGCTCTGATACATCCTCCCCCTTCCCTCAGGATCAGCTTCTGCTCCCTTCAGGGAACTTTCCTTGCCCCCTCCCCGAATGAACACTTGGCTCACCACACGGCAGGGAATGCTCTCTTTATTCCAAGATTCGCAGCCGTCAGCAGGACTTTCACATTTAGTTCACAATATAAAATAAATAAGCCAGGAAGGTGAAACACGGTGGTGGTGTTCCTCTTTTAGCTTTAGCACTGTTGACTATTCACTACAAACACGTGGGCTTGGTGAGTAACTCGGTCCTTAACACGTGGGGTCACCATGAAGATAGCTGGCCTTGTCTGGCAGTATTGTGCTGTTGTGTTTGTATTTGGACAAGTTCCCCGTAGAGTTCACAGCTATTGGGACTGCCACAAGATTTCTCTAGGAAGTGGCTCATTTGTCTGACTGCTCAGCACACGGAGTATATTTACATTGCAGAATGAAGGCATTTTCCTGCCTCTCTTTATAGTAAGACACCCAGCAACATGCGGTGACAGGACAAGAAGGAATAAGTGAAATCATTTTAATATAATATCAGCCCATGAGAAACCACAAAAGAAAGAAAACATTTTCTGGAAAATTCTGCATATGTATATATTACATTGTATAGTCTTACAGACAAATTTACATCAAATACATGGTATATTTCAAAACACTGATTCTGTGAAGAGGACAACGAATTAATTTTTCTCTTTCTGTACAGACATGGGAGTGTGATTTTTTTTCTGTTGCTATAGTTTGCTGTTCTTTAGGAGGAGTATTCGTATTCTTCAGCACTGCGGCGTCCAAAATCCATCCAGCCCATGTAGTCTCTGTCATTTATCCTGTGCGTAGGATCGATGCTCTGTACCCGGTTTCCCATAACTGAGAGCCTTCCGGTGGGACCTAAAGAAAAAGCGTTAGGGAGAGCAGAGAGTAAGCGGACACATTTTCCAGGTTCATCCATTTGCTGATCTGTTTTGTACTCATTCGCAGATTATGCAATAGTAGAAACTGCTTGACTTAATACAGACCATGTAACGCTACATCATGTCACTGGGCAAAATGTCACAGAAACGTTACGGGTGATGTCCTGAAAGTGGCTTGGGTTTTTATTGTAAAATAAACAGATAATTTTCTCCCTCCTGGCTGCCAGGAGGGAATATGGGTGCATTTCTCCTTTATTCTTTCCTATTTCCCTAGAGGGAGAGAGAAACAAAGTTAGTTTCTCACTGAGAAACGAACACGCAGTGAACACACAGACCCTTCCTCGCTCTTCCTGCAAGACCACACCCTTGCTCGCTGGTACTGGGAGAGCTGCGCTAGAGGCAAAACAATTCTGCTTGAAAGCAGACTCAGGCCTGAGACAGCACTCCACCACAGTGCCGTGTTGCTTGAAGAGCCAGAAATGTAAGTACAGGAACTCTTACAGTGCAAATTCTGTAATGAGTGGGGCAGAGTTATGAACCCAAGGTTTTGTAGGGAAGTGGGAGTAGTCCTGAAATTGAGAAAGTTGCGTCTGGAATTTATAGCGAGAGATGTCTAGTGCTGGAGCTAGAGAGGGCTTATTACAATGTGATATCTTCATTGCTTATCCAAAGCTTTCATAATTCCTTTCACACAAGGGTTGGATGCTCATCTCTGATCTTGCCTTAGCCTTTCTGTCTTCCTTGCTTAGGGCATCAAAGAGACACAAACTATTTGCAAGGAGAATTTATGCTTTAAAAAAATCCTCTGGTTTGACACCATCACATTGTGTAACTGAAACGGCAGTGAAAGGTAAATTACTTCTCTCTGTACTCCCTGAAAACAGCCAAAATTGACGTATGCCAATAATGAGACTGAGCTTAAGCCTCGAGTGAGGAAGGACCAGATTCAATATCTTAGTAGTCAACGCAGACTGAGGAATACTTGAACTGCTCAAAAAAGGAAAAGCCGCCCAAATCAAACCCCACAAATCCAGATCTACACAACTGCCTTGCTTTGGGTTTCTTGTGTTTTGAGGAACCCTTGGTGACTCTGTGCTTTTATATTTCAAGGTTTTCCTCATATAATGATTTATCATGAACACGATCCATTAAAACCAAAACCAACTGCATTGTTTTGTTAGAGGTTGCAGAGGAATAAGAGAGTCAAAGGTACCAAAAAAAGAAACCAGCCATGTTTTAGATAGTTACCTAAAACAAAATGGCAAAAAATGTAATTCTCTCTAGAAAATAATGTCTACCATTAAATGCTAAAACCCATGAAATTCACATTCATAATTCAAAATACGTAATTAAGTTGATGAGAATGGCTTCTTGGTACTATAAGCAGGCAGGGCTAAGACAGTGCAGAACCATCACTCAGATGTTGGAATTTAGGAGATTTCTGAGCCCGCAGTGACCTGTGGGCTGTAACGGCTCCCCTGGCGCCATTAGGGACTGGCCTGGCAAGGGCTCCTTAGAGGGCAATAAATGTGCATGTCACTGACTTGACAGCTACAAGGTCTCTTCTACACGGTGCCAGATTCATGCTGAAAGCCTGCAGATGAAGTTAATTGAAAGCTAAGGGTCACAAAAAGTAAAATTCATTTCTTAATTATTTCTTAATTACCTTGCCTCAAACCACCGGAGATGTCCTGTGGATAGTGCAGAATCAGTGTACAGCAAGCGTATTCAAAGTTGTAGCAGTTCGGCTACAAGGCCGCCACCTAGCCCTAACCTCTTGGGAGAATTTAACTCTCTCACTCTTTTAACTGGAAATATTGTCCAAAATCAGCTTTTCTATTAATCACAAGGGCAAATGCCATCAGTGATGACGGCTAATGGTAGCAAATGCCCAGACTCTTTCCCCCTAAACGGAATTTTCTAGTGAGTATTACTGTTTAGACAGGTTAGAAGTGACTAATGCAGTAGATGTGAGTGTTCTGCAGAGATTTCTGAAGTGCTGCCCAGAACCTTTATGTTAAATGAGAATATAATATAATCATTCAACCGTATGTATTGTTACAAATTAAGTAAACACTGTTTTGTCTTTGTGAATCTTCTCTTCTGTAACTAGGAAGTACATTCACCAACCAGAGTCCAACTAGCCTAGTCACGTCACAAGAATCCCATCATCTGCTAACTGTCACTTTGTAATTACCTACATCTGTTAACACATATGCAGAAAATTCTCCCTCATATTAATACTTACCAAAAAGACATCTTAAATCCAAAGTGGTTTTTTTTCCACTCTATCTGATTAAGCTATTTGGAAATGTCAGCCAGATATTTAAGAGAATATAATGGCTACATAAACTAGAATGAGGAGTTCGGCTTCCATGTAAGTGGGTGACAATGACTACACTGGGGAAAGGTAATGAGGATTCTGTTTTGTAGACTCCTGCAGTAACAGCTTTGGCTGTAGCGCTGACTTGTGGAATTTCATATCTGAATTATCTTTCCATTAGATTATGTGAACTGCTAAAAGAAGCTCCTTAATGGATATTGTTCAACTTGGTAACATGAGATGAAGTGTCTCAGGCTGTATTAAAAGTGGTTCTTTTTCTGTCATTTCTGATTTGGCCCTATTCTATGTACATGTATGGCTGCATGTGTAAAGCATGAAATACATGTGGCATCTCTGAATTGCAGACCGCCATCAAAAATAAGGTTAGGATTATGCCTAGCATAGAGGTCAGCAGTGAGGACATCAAAAGGGGAGGATTAAATGGTCTGCGTAAGGCTCTTACTTGTATAACGTGAATTTTATCCTAAGCACAGTCTCGAACTGGGAGTAAATTAGTGTCTCAATGTCTATACGTCCAGGTAATCCTCATTACCGCCTTCCCCTCGAGCCCTCTTTGCTTCTCAGATGTCCACTTTCCCCACAGTATGGTGGATAGACTGGAGCGAAGCTATCCCAAGTAAACAAGGTTTGTGTAGTGGCTTTTGTTGAGGTTGGCAGTCAAAAGGCTGCCCATGGTGTTACTCTGCTGAGGTACAAAGCAATACAGAGATGAGACAGTTCAAAAGGAAAAATGTTTTCTTGGGGGGAGTTTCAGTGGGAAATGATTTTGATCCTTCATTTTCACTGGTAGCACAGACAGCACATGTTTCTGCCTATGTAAAACATATGCTGTTAGATGTCAACAGGGACAGCTTTACTCTTTCTCTTGCTAGCTCATGTATGTAATACAATTGTTTCCTCCGGTGGCTAACAAATCACATGATAAGAATTAAGCCCTTTAATTCCACTACTCCAGCCGTGCTTCACGCTCTTGTTGCAAACACAGTGCCACGGAGGTTTTAAGTAACTGCAAGATTGTGCTCCCAGGCTGCCTGAGACCGAAAACCTAACAGGAACTGACAAGCTTTGAAGCAAATGTCTTTCATTTACCACTGCTTTTAGTTATTGTGTTCATAAATGTGAGTTCTGATCTTTCAAAAGCCTTCACACTTTTGTAACTTCCTCTGGGAAAAAATACATGGAAAATCCAATACTCGGAAGATTTCCCTGGTACAGGTATTTCTGGCTGAGGTGAGGTTACCCATTTGGTCTGTATTTAGCCTCAGAGAAGTTTTCCTGCTTTTCTAACTTCTAAAAAGGGAGGGAGGAGGTTAACTAAATGAAAAAGTTTGAAGAAAATGCAATTACTGTATTTTAGCTGAGATACAACAGGCTGAAAATAATACCAAAATAATTCTAAGGCAATGAAAATAGTAAATTGACAATAAATGCTGAACTATCACCTGACAGGTAGGTTACATTTTCTTCAGTTACCTGTACGCAGCTCTCAGTCAGTGGCTGCTACGTGCAAGTCTTTTTTTGGAGGAGTTTTGCAGTATGTAAGAGAATGCTCTCTACTTCAGGAATAACCAGGCAAAATCTACCTCCTATCTTCTCTAGGAACTCATGCTAGATGTGACAGGGTTACCTTAACATCTAGGTATCCCTGCAGGAAAGTCCACTGACACAGAAGTAGCACAGTAAGCAAGCTATAACCAGTACCTTTCCTGGCTTGCTGGAGATATTTGGCCAACAAAGCGCCGATGTTAGCTCTCTGGTCAGTGCTTCCATCCAGCCGCGGCACAGGTTTCAGCGGGCCAGCAGACGAAGGGGCGCGGACATGCCGGTGATGTTCTGTCAAGCTCTGCTCAAGCTCAGCAGCCAGCGGATTCCCATTGTGCGAGCCCGCAGTTTGCTGTCCGAAAGAGCTCGCTGAGAGCACAGCAAGGAACACGCAGATGCATATACCGCTGTACATCGCTAGAGAGAAAAGGAATGATAGGCTGTTAAAATGACCAGATTTACTACGTGGTATGTTGTCCCTACCCCCACGTTCCATTGCGGGTGCTGGTTTCTGAGCAAACGAGGGATGTGGGGATTTTGGTTTTAACGCCGGTAACTGGGGGATCTGTCTTAAATTGGAAAACAGGTACATGAATAGTTAAATAACTGTCGGTAAGAGGAAGATACATTGGAAGGATTAAAACTAACTCACTGTAGTATGTGCTATGTCTCCCTGCTTTACTCAATTCCTATTTGCTTTTCTTCCTTGGAAGCTGTGTTTCGGTAAAACATAAGGGAGATGTATCCAGCTCTGCAAAAAATCTCAGGATTCAAACGCTACAGTATTTTGCTGTTGAACTAAAATCTGCTGTTATTACAAATACTCAGTTTTGACAAGTTCGCTGAAGAATCTTTACTCTGTCAACCCTTCATTGATTTCAACTTCGGTGTTCAAGAGGTTTCACCTTGTTATACACAGAAAGACAAAACAAAAACCTGTCCCAAGGAAAGAGAAAACAAAATCTAACACCCTCTCCCGAGCATTTGATCCAAAAGCTGAGGTGGCAAAAGCTGTAAGAAATAATGTGCAACTTAGCAATATTCTTCTTCATATAAAACGGAGAATTCAAGTGTAACAAAATTTTTACTTCTTCATTAATTAAGTATTAGGCAAAATGATGCCATTTTACTAGATTATTTCATCCTATAAACTGAAGCAATATTTTTCTGGAAACACAGAAATTACGCTCAGTTATTAGGGAAAACAAGGTACCTCATACTTAATGCTATAGGGGCAACTTCCATTTATAAATATACACACGAATTATCTCATCTCTATGAGAATTTTTGAATCGTTCGTTTTTCTGAACAGTATACTGAACGTAATCTTTTAATTTTAGAAGACAAAATTAAGTTTATTTGCCCACCGCATACACTGGACGGAAAAACATTTGCGATACATGAAATGTTGGGGTTTTTTAATGTTGTTAGGAGACGAATGAAAAACGTCAAAATGTCCAGGGTTATTAGAGATGCATGGCTGGTTATTCGCGATGCATGGCTATTAGCGATGCATGGTTACTAGTGATGCATGGCTATTAGCGATGCATGGCTATCAGGGATGCATGGCTATTCACGATGCATGGCTATCAGTGATGCATGGCTATCAGTGATGCACGGCTACTAGCGATGCACCGCGTAGGTTTTGGTACGTAGAAACCAAAGGCGACCTGCACCCTTCCCACAGAGCGATCTTTCCAACCGCCCCGACCCCTGTATTTTGCACGCATATGTATGTATGTAATGTATATACGTGTTCCCCCCGCACCAACGAGCCCGAACGCAAGGGCTCGCCCCCGCGGCCGGTGCTCCCGCAGCGGGCTCCTCCAGGAGG
>VZTV01038981.1:0-11030 GCA_013400875.1 Anhinga rufa
CTCTGACTCTTCCTCTTCCTCCTTCCACACATCCTCTGAGATGGACAAGGGGCAGCTTTTGTTTCTGCTGGTGCTAAGTGCACACATGCTGGTTGTTCTGTCTGTGTTGCCTGCTGGCCAGATATGCAGTGAGTTCACACAGCAGCTCTTCTCTACAGGGACTGTTATTCTTAATCATTCACCTCTAACTGGCTACTAATTGTCAGGAAAATGGTAGTTATTTAAAGTTTTGACACCTCTTTCCATCTGTTACATTTGCTTGAAACTGGGCAGAAGTTACTGGGAGGGACATCTGAAGGATGGTCCAACTGAAATATGACACAGTCAAATACACCTTTAGTTTAATACACCCGGCTAAAAGGAATCGATAAAATAGAGATGCATCATATTTTTCATGGATATCTATTGTACCCAGAACTGTCAGAGTATATGTGATTAATATTTATAGCAAATGACTATTGTTCAGAAGGTTCACTGCGGGGGGTACACACATGTTTTTCAGTAGTTATAAATCCTTTAGATGGAACAGCTTTTAAATTTATATCAAAATAGAGCCCAATGAATGGCAAATATCCCTTAGTTGAAATATTTAAAGACACACTTTTGATAAGTTTACCTTTTGCAGACAAAAGATAAAGAGTCACTAAAAATGTAACATTATATCAGAAAATAATATGTGCTGACTGAAATAGTTTCTCTCTTGCCCTTCCTGTGACTGGACAAATCAGGAGAGAACAAGGAAACAGCTGGTCAAACACAGATGAAACAGAGTGAAAAGGCACACAAACAGAGATTAAAGAAGCCGGCTTTGCTACAGACCACCAGGACTGAAATCCTCTTCTTTCAAATAAGACACAATTAGGAAAGGAAGGAGGTCCCCCGCATGAAACACCTGTAAAACTTATTCCTATCAAAGGCACAGTAATGTAACAGACGTACCGTCTTCACTGGTATGGGGCTCTGTACTAGCATCCTGGTCCACTTCCTCTAATGTACCATGTTCGCTGTATGGGCTGTCACTGAAGGAAAATAAAAGGTCAAGCAGAGGGAGAAACCACAGCATGAAAAGGATGTTTCAGTGGGCATTAAACCCCAGTCCCTTTCTTCCCCAGTCTACTGGGGGTAAGTCCACTGGAGGTAACTGATGTCTTCCATACATATAAAAAATATGCTACCCCCATAAGATTATTTAAAGTTATTCTTATAAAGTTATGTGCAACATCATTCTCATGACATGCTATGAATACACAAATACTGAAGAAGTCTACATGCCTCTTCTTCAAACATCTTCAGTTGTTAAAAAGTTCCTAGAACCTTTGAATCCTTTAATTTATGAAAAGGTGTGTGTGTTGCAAAGAGAGGAACGGAGCAGGGGGAAGGCATCATAAGCTGAAGTTTGTAAAGGTTCACAGTCAGAAAACCAGTTTCTGGCTGCATCTGGCTGAACACAAAGGTAGCTTCCTCCACAAAATGTTGTAGGGAACCTCATCGTAACTGCCTTTGCTTCATGTTTTTTACAGCTAACACTTCCCTACGTGAACCTAAATGCTCTTCTCACTTATCTTCATACTTCTATTGTATGCGAAAGCCATTTTGCATCACAGAAGTTATCCAGACAACCAAACTAATGATTTTGTTAAGAATATAGAGGAGTAATATTCTGACTTACCAGTAGTCATCTCCAGCCATGCATTTTTCATAGACTGGGCCATCAAGTTCTTTAGCATCTGGAAAAATAGCCTCATGATGGATGATGATAGTTTTGATTATCTCATTCACGTGTGCCTGACAAGACACCTGGTCTTGTATGTCTGGAACAGGCATCAGGGTTGGCCCAAAACAAATAGCCAGGTTGTATGGATCCATCATGTTTTCATCACTGTACTGTGAAAGGCTGTTATAACAGAAAAANATAGGTGTGGAAAAGAAAAAAAAAAAAAAAAAAAGACTTTTTCACTGTTACTAACCTTACCCTGGAAACTGGAGAAACTTTATTTTCCATCACAACTTAGAGATTTCTTGATCTCCTTGACACTTAATCCCACATAACACAACAAACGAAAAAAGGGGATGTCTTCAATAGGCTATGCACGTTATAAATTGAGTTTATAGCACATATATGTATGTAGATGCATGTTTTCCTACACTATTGTGTTTAGTGTACACTGACTTAACGGGCTAATGTAAAATGCATCAACTGCTGCTGCTTCTATCTCATCAGTGCTTATCCTTGGAGGCCCAAGTGGACTGGAGCCAAAGTGGATCATGCTTATCATTTCTCATCAGAGCTTGATGCGTCTCTCCCATCAACTGGCTATGTGTCTTAGGCAGACTGAATTGTTTTCTGGAGGTAGCTACGTTCCTGGATCTCACAAAGGCTCTTGTGACTTTTGGTTTCTATTTTTACTATATAACCTAAAATCCCTGAGCACCTTGCCTTCTGCCCACAGACTCCCACAGGGGTCTTGTTTTGGAAGCAGCCAAACAAAAGGCTTTCATATTCTTACTAACCAACTTTTGCAAGGTCTCCTTCCTCCAGAAAATTCAGCATTGCTAGTTTTTAAGTTTGTTTTTGAATGAAAAGTTGCTCTTTATTCCCCTGTTTAAAAGCGTTGGCATTTCTAGTAGAATTGCTGGCTTTTGAGTGGTTCTGGGCAGGGCCAGTCAAACAGAACCTGAAGCACTGGGGTGCCCTTTACCTCAGTGTTGTTCTGCACTCTGAAGCAGCATAGGAATTAGTATGTCTGGTTGCGTTTAAATACAGCATCATATTCCCTTTAGAAAGGGAATTTTATAGAGTGTACATGTACAAACAATACAAACCAAAGAGGCAAACCTTCTAAATGACTCCCTCCATAATTAGCTTGTAAAATTAATCATGCTCTCCTCTTTCTTATGCCATGATTTGTTATCATATCCTTTGTGTTAATTGGAGACATCTTGTTCTACTGATTTATAAGGTGGTTCAGCCTTTGTATGTGTGCAAGAATGTGTAAAAAAGATTATCATTGTGAAACACGTGAAGTTCTGCTGGTGACTGGGTAACATGTGGTGCTCCTCAGGGCTCAGTACTGGGGCTTATACTGTTCAACATCTTCACGAATGGCCTAGACAACAAGATGGAGTGCACACTCAGCCCACTCAGAGATAATGCCACACTCTGGGGGACAGCAGGTATGCTAAAGGGCAGGGTTATCATTTAGAAGGACTTTGACAAGATGGAGGAATGGATGAACAGGAATTTCATCAAGTTCAGCAAGGATGAATGCAAAGCCCTGCCAGTGGGACGAAATAATCCCATGTATTATTATAGTTGGGAGCTGACTGTTAGATATCAGCTCCCAGGGAAAAGCACTTGGACAAGAAGTTGGATGTGATTCAGCAGTGTGTCTTCCAGCGATGAAGGCTAGTTACTTATGTGCCTGTATTAGGAAGAGTAAAGGCAGCAGGTCAAGGGCATTATTCCCCTTCCACTTGGTGCTCATGAAGTTGAGACAAAGCCTTGAGCAACTTGATCTGACTTTAGAAGCTTTGATCAGGATGCTAGACCAGATGACGTCAAGCCATGAGGTCTGATGGCTTCATGTGGCCAAGCAGGCCTAACTTCATATACAAAAAGCAGAATTGGATTTGCAGAAAGTCAAACTATGAGAATGTTTTTCCTGTGGATGCACCAGGAGCAGTTTGGAGGCATATGATATATAGCCTGCTTTCTGAATTGCATTCCTGTGGAGATCACAGATGCAGCTAACATGATCATGTAACAAGTACAACCTCGCATAACTCTGGCCAATCTATATGCCTAAGTAGAGGAGAAGCTGCGATATAAACCTATGAGATATTTACACAGTGTCACTATGGAGGGATGAATTAATGTTTTCAAAGAATGGTTATTTTCATAAAACTTTAGATTTATGCCCCTCTTTTAAATATTACTTGAAAGTGGCTCAGAAATTACTAGAAGAAAGGAAATGGGAACAGCTGTGAATACAGGCACGCACACATAACCTGGCTGCAAAGACCCTGTTTCTATAGGAACAGACAGGATGGATGAAATGGGGAAGGTCACAAAGACAGAATGAATCAGCAGAGGGCAAATTTAGAAAAAAAAGAGGAAAAAGGCAATATGAAAACAGATATAACAGGAAACAGACAATATGGCAGGAGAAAGAGAAAAGCTAGAATCAGGGCAAAGTGCACAAGAAGCAAAATTTTCAGTGAAAATACTGGGGTCAGCAAAACCGGAGAGGGCTGTGAAGGACTAGAGGGAGAAACACAGTGCAATTGCCCAACCTATCTTTTATTTTCTCTTTGAGAATGAAGACGTTTTTCTGGGATGATGAAGACGTGAACACCACTTTGCCTTTCTCACACAGCCCTCCATGCCTGTCTTTTGCAATGTGAGAACCAAGCTACCTTATATCAAAGCATACGCAGGGGAGGTATGTTCTCTATACTGGTAGCCCTATTAACAGAAAATAGAAGCAGCAACACAAAATCTTGCCCTGGCAGTGCCTAGCATCAAATAGGTAGCTTATGGTGCCTTTGCTGCCTGAATATACTGTTTATTTTTCCTGTCAGGAGATTAAAATCAGCTTGAGATAAGGAAAAAAAAATTATACTTTTAAATTACGTAAATTATTTTTAATGTAGTTACAGTTTGTTGTTTTTCTTATCAGACTATTTTGTGATCAGCTTTAATGCTGTAGCCTGCACTCCCCATTTCAGACAACACTGTAACGCGTCTTATTACAACCTTGCTCAGTTTTGGACAAACGGAATTTTAATTTGAATGAGGACTGGTGTTTTCCTTCTATTTTCATTGCCAATTAGAAGATCAACTTTTGTGTTACATGGAGCATAAATGTAAATTCTACATAGAGTATGAGTAAGCTCAAAGAACTTCAATACCAGCAGAGGAAGGCAGATGAAGATACAGTACCTTGGGAAATGATAAAGCACTTACTGGTTGAGGAAGGCGAAGAGGTATCTCATCACTATAAGGACAGACCTGGGCAAAGTAAGGAGGAGTTTGCGGATGTGAAGAGCCCTCTCATAGAGATTGTCTATTCCTGCAAACAGAAGAAAATATTTAAGTTCCCTTTCATATGATGGTCTAGAAAAGCATTCAGTCAGTTTACTCAATTTACTTCGACTCTTCACCATCACACGTCCCTACCCCATATCTTCTCATTTTGGCCTATTAGAAAAATAAGATCTAAAAAGTCCTTCTCCCTCTCATCAAAACCACACAGTTTAAAAGTAACATCTTTAAATATAAGAAGTCATAAATCTGCCTAAGTCAAATGCTGTGCCACTTGCTGAGCTGGACAGCTCACAAAACCACAAGATCAGTATGTAAACCCAAGGAACCAAGGAGAGATGTTTGCTGTCAGTTTCAAATACAGATTCATTCTCTTATTTAAATGTTCATATCAGATATAATAGCCCGATCACCGAGCTTCTCTAATGAGTTTTCTTAATCAAATGCCCAGCTATAACTCTCTTAATGGCAAAGTAGGAGAAAGGCTTTATGTTTTACAGTGTGTAAGCAACAAACACAAAGATCACATGTATTTTCCCAAATGATTTTACAGCAGTCAAGCAAAATTCTTCTGAAGCAGGCAAAACAAGGTCAGCTTGATAAAAGCATCAGTTCTTAATATCTTATAACAAGCATGCATTATGTTCTATGTTGGTCAGAAAGATTATGTGGCTCCGAGTGGGGTAATGATGGGATAAAAAGAAAAATTGTTTTTCAAAATAAATAGTATCTCATTTTTTTACTCAATATGTTTTCTGCGTAAATGACACTTAGAAACAACCTAAGATTTCAGTAATGCTTTTTATGTCAGCCAAGAAAGAATGCTGCAATTAACAACATCTTGGGGAAATCTTAACACACTACAAGAGAAATACTGTCCAGTGGCACGGAAATAGATATTCAAAAATCTGGAAATGAGAAACAGGAGCTGATTCCAGTAGCTGAAAAGCCATTTGTATGACAAAATGTGATATTTAACAGCACATATTTAAAGTACATACTTACATAAAAACACGCTAACTGTAAATAGAGTTCCTGGTATTTACTTGTGCTCTTTGGTGTGGCTATTTTTTACCAATCAGCATTTATTTGTAGATGCAAGATGTGCGTTCTTACATTCTTAGATTACATTCTTAGAAGAACAACTGGTGGCTAGTAATTAGTGTTTTGGTACCAAGAACTAAGCATAAGCAGAGCATGTTGGCAGTGAGACTTCTGCTCACCACAGAGAAGTGCTGTACTTCATTCGGAAATGCTGGTGTAGTAAACTACGGGGGAAAACCTGTTCCCACACCTGCTTTTACGGGAGATCCCACTGGCTCAGCGCCACTAGTGTGCTGGGGAACAGAAGATTTTGGGATGGGGTGAAGCTCGGCTCCTTGGGAGTTTCCGCAGAAGAACAGCCCACCACTGCTTGCACGAAGGAAGCTCATTTGGACTGTAGTATTTACTGCGGAAGCAGCAAAGCAAAACTCCTGCGGGAGGGAAAATCCTATTCCCTAGCAGAGCGGCTGAAGGCTGGAACGATGTCCCTGGTGAGATGCCACTAACTGCCACAGAGCTGCTGGGGAAAAGGACTGCTGACAAGTTGTATAATTTATAACCTAATGAGTCATACTGAACCCAAATCCTAGCTGAAAATCAGTTCAAGCCATTACACTTTCTCTAATGGAGTACGGGACTTGAAATATATTTTTATGTTTCAGTTAAACCTGGACTGCGTGAATCAAGAAGTATTCCTGGTTACTGGTTAAGAACTGGAGTCCATGGCAGGGATGTACTAAGCCTGGGAGCTGCTCACACAGCAAGGATCTGCAGAGCAACCACAATTCTCCTCTCTCTTTCCAGTGCATATCACGTCTTAGAGATGTTAATGCTACCTACCCTCAGTTCTGCACTGTGGTGCCACACTGCTGTTCTGCACAGTCCACAGACACCAGTTTTAGCTCAAGGCCTTTCTCCATCTGCCTAAACTAAGCAACTCTCCAAAACTAAGCGGAAGGAGCCTGACTGCGTCTTCCGTTCCCGATCTTCCAACAAAAGCAGCTGCTGTTACAGCTAGTGGCGCCTTGTGAGTCTCCAGCTCAGCCGCCCTTCTCCCTGACAAGCCTGTCTCTGAGTCTCTGTACACAGAGTTGTAGGTCTGGGTGGTTTTCAGCCTGCGTGCATGTGCACAGGTGGATTTTCTATGGAGTGGGGCTGAGGGAGGAAGGTCCAAAGGTACTTCGGTTACGTCTTTCAACACTCCTGCCCCAGCAGCACTGCTGTGCGGTGCTGTGGCACAGCTCCCCTCCAGCCTTTCCGCCCTGTGTGCTGGATGTCGGAAGCTGGAATAAAGTTGTGATGCAGCACCAGGACCTGCCTTCTGCATTAAACCCTTTCCTGGCTAATGTCTTGTGCTGCAGACCCGCCTCTTCCAACCAGTTCTGGAGACTGGTCCTGGACCAGGTTCAGTCACTGCTGAACTCAAATCAGACCCGAGAAATGCACTGGCCAGGCTCCCAGGTTGGTCCAGCGGCTCCTTCCAGTGGTGTGCTGACTATCCAGACGCAATAGCTCTGTCCAAACTAGTGAGCTAAACCAGGATGGGGCATAGTCTTGAACACTGGCAGGCAGCTACCACACAGTAGTTATCACACTCTCCAATGCGCTTGTGGTCTGTGCCAGCTACAACTCTTCAAAGCAGTTCCTGGACATGGTTCATAGGATGCATGAGGCAGGAACTGGTCCCAGTAGGCAGCATGGACACAGCAGAGTAGGTACAGAGAGTTTGGCTGTATGGCTATGTGTTGAGCTATCCCAGCTGCCCTACTAGGAGCATGAATAGTACGAAGTACTAGCAGGTTACCTCTATACTGAAGGAGTTGCAAGCTATACATGCTGGAATTAAGTTTGTGTATTTCCAATATCTTCCTGGTAACCCAGTCCCAGTTCCACGAAAGCCCCTTTATTGAAAATCCAAACTACTGCCAAGTGGTAAATTCATGTGCTTTCCACATTATTTCAAAAGGCTTGTTCTTCTTTCTCAACACTGATTTGGTTTAAAGGAGATGGGTAACAGCGTTATGTTTTTGCATGCTGCTTTTAAATGAGGAGCCAAATTTCATAGTTGCTTGTGTGTATGCAGTGCATGAGTGTTTGGGTACACAGGAAGGAAGGAATGAATATAGAGCAATCTTTCTGCATCCAGGCAGAAAGAATTGGCAGCTCTGCTGCTTCCCATGCAGAAGGGAAAAGAAAGCATTGCTTTGCCTCCACTGGATTTGCTGAAGAGAGCCTTGGGGCAGAACGGCCATCCAGGCTACAAGCTGGTTGCTGCGAGAAACCACTGGCAATCCCAATGCTGCAGAAAGCTGGTTGTGTCTCCTCTCTTACAGCACTTCTGTTGGAGGCCCTCTTTTCATTACTCTAATTTTCAAGAACTGTAATTAGCCCTACCTCAGCGACCAGTGAGGTATTACCCATTTCTCAGCTAAGAAAACTGAAGTGCCGATATTACATGACTTGTCCTAATAATGCAATTAGCTGCCAAGCAGAAATAGAAATCAGGGGATTTGAAAACTGGTTCATTACTCTAATGATACGATGAGACTCTCATTCCCAAACACAAGCAACGGGACAAGCCTCTGGCAAGGCCAAGCACACTGAGAGCTAACGTGTTTTTTCTGACTGTGGAGTAAGGGAGGGGAGATCTGTGTGAAGGACACATGAATATCAACCACTAGTCAAGACTACCATCAGGTAAATATCACAAATAGAAATGGTTATTATTTTCTAGTTCCCAGTTCCCAGAGCACAGCAAAACGTTTGGAGCTTTGGTCTGACACACCTGCCTTCCAGACCTGTCTCAGCCACGGGGGTCAAATCCACAAGCAGGGGAGTTTCCTGCCAGCCAGACGACAAGGTGTTTGGCATGGGAACACTGTGCTCCTGTCAAAGTGGAGCTACAGTGCAGCCCAGAGCACCTGAGATATTTGTGGGGTGAAACAAAAGAAGGGGAAGAGGCCAGCTTCTGGGGCTTCATGACTACAGCACTTTGTGGAAGAGCTGGGCACATGTGCTCAGAACTATTAATGCATTTTTATCAGACAATAATGGGGCAAAGCACCTTAATAATATAAGGAGCTTGGTTTTCTGTGTATCCATAAAATTATCTAGGCATCTAAGCATCAGAGGTATTTGGGATCTAAGGAGCCTTCACCCACTACTACAAAAAATGAAAAACAGAGCTCGGAGGACTCTTCAGAGATCATTTAAGTCTACAGTCTCACCCTTTGACTTCACCTTAGCCACCTCTGAGAGATGTCTGTCCAACCTGTCCATAAAATCCTCCAAAGAGGCAGATCACAACCTCCACAAGAAAATCTGTTGAGGTGCAATCTTGTATTGCTCTTGGAAAAGATTTATTTATTGATCTCCCATGGACTTCCCCTGCAAACGCTCCTTGTCCTTGAACTGGATGAATGAATCCAGCTGAGACTAATGTCATTGCATAAATGAAAGAATTACTTATCAGCTAGATGCCTCTTTGTCAGCCATGGGCTAAGGACCAGTTCTCTAAATAGAATGAGATAGGCATAAATCATGGCTACTCAAGCCTTAAAAGGTGTGATCTTCAGCCTCCAAGAACACTGGAACCTGTTCTGGAGAGACAGTGTCACCTTTGCTTACTGCAGAGACACACAGAATCAATGAATGTCCACTTTTCTCTTCCATGAGAAATAACACATTTTAACCACCTGGTGACTCATGATGAAGTTTTTGCAAAGGCAGACGCTAAAGTGAAACAGATCAAAAGTGAACAATCTGTCTCAGAACAGTACAGGAAACCTGAGAGGGGAGAAAACACAATTACTAACACAAGCCTCCAAATACAAATAAAACAAAACTAAATTATAAATTAAGACAGAGATGCATTCATCCTAAATAACATTAAGAAAATGTAAATTGAAGTTTAATTAAGCAATAATCCTGAAGTAGTGGAGCATGTAAAAGGCAATAAATATTCAAATATATAAATGCAGTGCTTTGGTCATGGAGAACAAAAGACTTCTGCAAGACAGCAATTGCTGGTGATTCCAAAATATTTTGGGCCAACTGGACAGCTGCGTGCCTTTATCACTCTGCTTTAGTAAAAAGGCTACAAAATCACTGTACTTTTCCTGGTCATGGTTCTACACATGGCTTGTCCTGCACTGGTGGTGAGACATGGTTATTCAATGAGGAAAAGATTCAGCCTGGGAGCAGTCAGAGCTCAGAAACCCAAGTTCTGGATTGTGTCCGTTCTAACACCCTCTGTTAACAGGCAGCCTCCACTGGCCAATCTCAGAAGTAACAAAAGAAATGCAAACATTTTGTAAAGGGAAGATATTATTGATCAGAACATGTGGAAGGAGAAACCTGGTGTCAGCAATGAATGAATTGTGCTATACTAACAGCCAGTAGTGTGCAAGCTAAACATATTTCACAGGCAAGGGTGGCACAAAGGAGGAAGAAGAAAGCAAACAATGGTAATGTAAGCTCTCTCTCTCCTTTAGGACCACTGTTTTGGAGGATAAAGTCCAATGTGGTATCTCTGTGTGGGGGTCACTTGCTACTTCCACTTGGAGTGGCGCCTACTAGTAACAGAGTGAATGCCTAATGCGTATTTTACACACCCGCTGAACGTCAAATGGGATTGAGTTACACTTGCAGATGTAATTTTTATGGTCAATTTGCAGCTGACAAGTAAATTACATGAATATGTATTAGTGCTGAAGTTAACAGTTTGTGCCTCCTTCCACTTTGGTAGATGGGTCCAATCCGACTCAAAGATACGTATATATTAACTCAGCAATGCCACTTACAGCTCTTTCAGATCTGTTTAAGAACACATTACTGGAGGATAAACACAATGGTCTCCGCTGTCACTTAGAGAGGGAAACAGTTGTTGCCATTTTGTTGAAACTTTTTCAGGAAGAGTTGACAATTCAGAATATAGTTTTTT
>VZTV01038986.1:0-12282 GCA_013400875.1 Anhinga rufa
AGAAGAAAAATGAAAAATATTTTGCTTTACAGAAGCCAAGTAAATTTTGCAGACATGCCTTATCCCTCACAACATTTACTAGGCACAAATGCATAAATAAGCATTTTGGATGAGCTCAAATAATCTGATGCATGGATCTGATGAAGTGCTACAGATATCAAAACATAATTTTCTAAGTTTTCTGAAGTGCTGGCTGTGCAGCAAGGTCTGAATATAGGAATGGCAACTGTTCAGATTCTTTCTAAAAAAAACCAAACCACAACACCATATTTTCTGGATAACAATGCTAACTTTAGGTGCTCAATGTGTAAAACCATTTGTGCTGCTTAAGACCTCCTAGTGAGTCCATAATCCCTCAGAAATAAGGAGTCTAAGATCCCAGCATTCTTTAATCAATCCTATCCCCAAAGTTTAAAACTACTAGTTACCTTGCAAAGTAGTGCTGATCACAATATGAAAATTGCCCAGCAAATTCACATTACTTAGAGAAAATTAATTGCTGCCATCTAATCACATGCTTTATTCTCATAAAGATAAATTTCAAATGATGCAAGCTCTTGTGGAGACCACCATATTAATTTAATTCAGTCTGCTGCATAATAAGCTAGGTAAAATTGTATCAAACAATGTTGGCATCAAGTATGTAACATCTAGTTTATCTGTGAGAATCTATTTTTTCAAGTTTATACTGAGACAGAATGCATCACATCCCAGGTAAATTGTTTCAATGATTAACAATTTAACAATTGTGACTTATTTCCTATCTGATTTTGTCCAATTTCCATCTCAAAACTGTTGAGCTCATTAAAATTTTTTACATTAAAAAATTGTCCATCAGAAATCTTTCTCATGTAGGCAAATATAAAATGATCTAAGTTGCTTCTTAACCTTCTCCTAGATATGACTAAGGAAACTGACTGTAAGACAGAATCAAGTCTTTCCTAAACACTCTCCACACATTCATATTTTTTTAAGCATTGACAAAAATACAAGCCAAATTATTTCAACAATGTCCTTAATAAGGTCATATTTGTGAGATAACTACCTTCTCTTCCCTTTCTGTATTCTTTCTATGTACCAAGGATACTGCATATGGAACCACCCTCTTTATGACACCACAATAGTCTGAAACTTCAGTTTAGTATTACTCTGCATTCTTTTAAAGGCAACATTTTCCAGAATAGTTCCCTTCAGTGCTACAATAAAAACCGTAAGTTAGCCTGCCACATATGGAAAGATAATGCTTCTCACTCAAAATACTGTTGTAACTCTGTTGCTGATATGTTTGAAGCAAGCATAAATTGAGTTCTTCCTCAACTTTTCATCAAACTTCTTTTTGAGGGTAAGAAGTTCCAAGAATGCATTAAGCCGAAAAAGTTCAAACTTTCAAGGAAGCAAGTACCAGGGAGATACTTAGAAGATATTTCAGGCTAATATTATAGAACTTTTATCTTCATAACAAACATGATGAGAAGCAAATTTATTATCTCCAACAGACATATTAGAAGTTTGACAGCCAATGAAGCACACAGTAGAATCCAACTGAATTTAATGGACTGTTCTGATGCTTGCAATTATGCACAAGCTTAAATACCTCTACAAATTAGAACACAGACTCCTGTTAGATCTATTTTCACGCTCATAGAAAAGGTGATGTAATAAGAACTGCTAACTGCAGTTTCAAACAAAAAAAAGAAGTATTACTGTAATGATCTTTTAGTAATCAAGCACTTCAGCGATCTTCTAATTTTTTCACACAAGAACTTCTCAGGAAATCTTACAGTTAGTGGTGTTAAGTTGCAGCTTCATTCTAAGGAATTAATGACTATTTAAATCCACTTTCCACATACCCCAGGAACAGAATGGCACACTGGTATATGTGGAAAGAAATTTACCCAGTTAGACCTTAAAATCAGTTTGCAATTAACAGCAGGATCAAATGCTGCCGAGTACTAGATCTTTGCATGAAAGTTTTTCAGCACCGCAATTAAAACTGACTGCAACCTAGCAGAGAAGAAATATGGCAAGATGACAAATTACCTCTTGAGCTGCAGCAGCAGCAACAAGATTAATATACACTGACTTATGGTTCTTGTAACAAAACCAATAGTAATTCTTATTTGCAGTCTCTGAGTTCCAAAGCAAACCATGCATTCTGAAAGCCAGTGGTTTCTCACAGAGGTACAGTTAGGAAGAGACTTCTGCATGGTGTAAAAAAAGAAAACAGTGAATTGGGGGGTGGAGTGTGTGTGTCACATTCTGATGAACACACTCATTCTACACACTTAAGAAGAATGGCCGCCATGAAGGCATCAAAAACATCCCACCTGAATTACTTACTCAAGAGTTCTCACTTTGACATTTAAATTAAGTGCATCTTGTTAGTTTAGTCATTAGTATTTGTCAAAGAGAAAGGAAATAGACTTGTTGAATCTGGTTAAACTTCTGTTTTGTTTCCAGAAAGGGAAACTTTAAAACTCCACACTGTATACACACATTGGTTTTGAACATCAGGTCTCAACAACAGAATTTGAATGCTTAAGGATGAAAAGGCTGGATAAAGAACTAGAGAGTCCATGGGTATACTGACATTCAACTTTAAGGTCCCAAGTTGTCCACTTCCTATCCCTCTGCACAGTGGGTAGTTTAGTAATAAAGCGTAGAAGAACAGGAATGCGTAGTTACACAAATCTGCATGACTAGAAATTTTATTATAATTCAGTTAAATTGCTGCAGTTAAAATGCTGCAGAATCACACAGAGGATGGGAACTTTGAAGAAATACTACTTCGCACCATGATTATCTCATGTAAATTACAGGTTTATCAACTACAGCTGAAACAAACTCAATGAGAAAAGCACACAAGAGGAGGAACTGGGTACTTACTAGCTCCCTCACTTTTCAACAGTGTGCAAAAACAACACAGTAACAGATATAGTGGGGTTTTGGTGGTGGTTTTTTGTTTGTTTGTTTTTCTGTAACTGACATATACCAAAGGTCTTCACACATTCCATTACTGGGGCCCCACGCAATGAATTTCTCAGTATCTGGAGGGATTGCAGATTAAAGCATTAACTGAAGGATCTTCCTTTTTTAATGCAAAGATGAACTTATACAGCATGTATTTTTAACATGGTCTAAAGCTGCAATTACATCTTTATAAACAGGTCACAGTTTGCAGATATGTATTACGTTTTCTTGAACTGTTTAAACATAAGGATTAAGGTGCTAAGACAGGGAAGAGTGAGGAGTAAAATTAACAAAAACTGGCATCAGTTTTGACTAAACTTTTGCTGAGAAAAGCCAAACAAACAAAACCACCAAAACCCCAAAAGAACCCAAAACACAAACACCCTGTGAGACCCCACTCAAAATTAGAATTAACTCCCTTTCTTCCTCAACCTGCCAAAACCAAACAACACCTCAACTCAAAATCAAGTGGTCACTATCCATCTACTGTAAAAAAACCTAGGATCCTATGATAACGCAGCCTGATCAGAGCAAACACTAACTACAATCCCACATCTTAAATTCTGGAGTAAGTAAAGGAGGTCCCATACCACAAATGTTGTTATGGGGAAGTAGAACATCATGAGACATAATACAGCAGTAGAAATTAAACTACTTAATGGAAAACACTGATATTTCCCACCAAAAAACCCCTAACTAAACACCAAAACCCCCTGTTTTAAAGAGATGAAATTTCTAAACCTGTAAACTTTATGTATATTTACACCTGATGTGGCATCTCACTGGAAAAGGGGAAGTTGTAAAGTTAACTCAACAGGCAAGAGTATAACATCTACTACAGGCCAGTCAGCCTCACCTCCATCCCCGGAAAGATGATGGAGCGGCTCACCCTGGAGGTTATCTCCAGGTATGTAGGGGAGAAGAAGGTTATCAGAAGCAGTCAACATGGATTCACCAAGGGGAGATGACGGGGTGACTGGCTGGGTCAACGAAGGGAGAGCAGTGGATGTTGTTTACCTTAAGTAAGGCATTTGACACTGCCTCCCATAACATCCTCACTGACAAGCTAAGGAAGTGTGGGTTGGATGAGTGGACAGTGAGGTGGACTGAGAACTGGCTCAACAACAGGACCCAGAGAGTTGTCATCAATGGGGCAGAGTCTGGCTGGAGGCCAATGACTAGTGGAGTCCCCCAGGGGTCAGTACTGGGTCCAGTCCTGTTCAACATATCCATCAGTGACCTGGATGAACGGATGGAGTGTAGCCTCAGCAAGTTCGCTGATGGCACCAAGCTGGGAGGAGNTGCCCGACGACAGGACAAGGGGCAATGGGCACAAACTGGAACACGGGAAGTTCCACTTGAATATGAGTAAAAACCCCTTTGCTGTGCGGGTGCCAGAGCAGCAGCCCAGGTTGCCCAGAGAGGCTGTGGAGTCTCCTTCCCTGGAGCCATTCCCACCCCGCCTGGACGCGGTCCTGTGCCCCCGCTCTGGGTGTGCTGCTCACGCAGGGGGGTTGGATGAGATGATCTCTGGAGGTCCCTTCCAACCCCTACCGTTCCGTGATTCTATGATTTTGTGAATAATGGGCAGAGTTAATTGCTGGTAAACTTGCACTTCGTTTTTGCTTGAAGCATCTTCAAGGAGAACTAAAAAGACTTGTTTTCAAAAAGATATCAAACAGATATGAAGCTCTTTTCATAGAAAACTTCCAGTCAGGCCCACAGAGCTGCATGCAGTATAAAAATCTAGACAGCAATAAAGAAGAGATGAAACACTCATGAAAACCCTAATCATCATACTAAAAATTGCAGTTAAAGGTCCGAGATAATGGCAGGCCTCTGTCTTCATACAGCTGAATGGATCTCCAGGTTTATCCTTCTCCCTTTTGGTATTTTGTATTCTTGGAAGCGTGACAGGCTTAGGATTGAGAGATCACACACAAACCTAGTTGCAAATAGTGCTAGTGCAGGTAAGTGCACTTCATTGCAAAGTTCCAAGATCTTCACTTATGCTTTTTGCTCCTTAACCACAAGACTGCCCTTTCCCTCTCACCAAAAAGCAGATTTTTTTTTTGGTTGGTTGGGTTTTTTTGGTTTGGTTTTTCTTTTTTTTTGTCATCAAGTTTGACCTACTGTACAGTATAGGCCATAGTTACCCTTTATTAAAATTAGGAATCTTCCTTTTTTACTACCAAGCATCTTCTCACTGCTAAAACATTACCTAAAACGGATTATGTATTTAAGGCTCAAGGTTTATACAGAGTTTTGAGAAATTCTTAGGAAGCTTTTATAAACTTCAGGGCAGTATACAAATCCATACTTCATGAACATGTGTAGTGTGTTTCTCATAATTACTGAAGAAGGCAGTGATACATTTTGAGGTAACAGGACATACGAGAACCCTTTCTCAATTCCATTTACTTTTCAGGCTATTTGCAAGTCAGCCATTCTGAAGACTGCTGGCTGCTCTAATATTTATTCTTCCAGCTACATTAAGCAGCAATGCTTGTGTTTTCTATGACTATTAGCTACACAATTTTATCACTCTAATATGGGATTGCTCACTGCAAAGTCATCTAAAGAGAAACTTCAGTGTCCTTTTTCACTGTGTCATAATATGTGCGGGATGTAAGCACCCTGACTACTACTAAGACCTCATATAGAAATCAATTGATAGCCAAAAAAGAAAACAATAATATTTAGTGGGATTTTCATTATTATTTTTACTATTTTGCCTTATAATTGTTACCAGCAGTCAGCATTCAGTGTTCATGTAGTAGAAACTGGCATTAAGTTCTTGGCTTAACCCTTACCACATTTCATCTTTTTCAGCAAAATACTTTCCTTCTTTCCCTGTTGCTTGCAGTCCAAAGAACTCACTGTACAAACTATTTACATACTTTATTTGCATGAACAATTTCAGTTGAAAAAATATTCTGACAATAGCTTTTGTTTTCAAGGCTTTGATTTGAACAAACTGCAGTTTCTAAACAAGCCTCTGTAGGCTTTTTTTTTTTTTTTAAACAGAAGCCAGTAAAGATATAAATGAACATCTCTAAATTGAACTTTCATGAAAATAAGGGTTTCAGTTGCTGCAGTACACAAAGATGACACTGTTCCAGCTCAGAATTTCATTATACTGGCCAAAAACTTCTAATCAAACAGACATGCATATTATAAAGCAACAGGAGCAAAGGAGCATTCTAACACTTGGTTCATGTTGTGATTTTTATTCCAACTTTTTTTGATTTTGAAATGAAATACATGCAAAATCAACATCCCAGAAACAGAAAAGATGGGTGTGCAGCTGCAGTGTCATTACCCAAATGGGCAGAAAGATGAACATCTGCCTATGCAAAATAAAATCCATGTCAATGTGACACTTTTATAAAGAACAAGCCTCCCCAGAGCAGGAAGCAAATATAAATACTGAAATAAACAGACTCTGACCAAGGAGAACTTGAGTTTATTTCTCCTATAAAAAGTAAATTTCTTCTTAGCATTAATAAGTCTCAAAAGGTGGAGCTAGGAAACATTTCTAACAAATGCTTGCGTTTTCAGTCAGATGAAAAGGGAGAGATATCCACTGCCTAAAAAGGCATGTCAAGCACCAAATTAGAAGTCCTTTCACTAACTCGTGAACTCAACTCTCAATTATCCATTGACTCCTGGGGAGGACAGAGGAAGGGGAAAGAGCACAGGGAGTTACCAGATGAAGAAACTGATAAAATTAGCTCAGTCTTAGAAAAAACATAGCTCAGAAACTCTTGCAGTACCTCAGGTTGCATTGTATCTCTGCTTCAGCTTTTCTACCTGTAGAACAACAATCATTTTACTTTGATATATTTAACGTAAAAGGAATAAAACATGTCTGCTCTCTCTTCTTGCTACTTTCCAAACGTTTATACTATTCTTTTTGTTATCAAGGGGGATGAGGCCTAGTCAATGTTTGAACAGACTTAGAAACACACAGTAACTCAGTGTTACACTCCGTAAGAAGATTCTCCACTCTGCTGCATGGTTTGAATCTAGCCTTTTCCTGTGTATACCCAAAGGTGCTATCAAAACTAAACAGGGCTACTTGCACAAACAGCCTTTGCCTTACTGCTTGCTCAAGCCAGGTATTTGTGCTATGTTCACAATAAACCGCCTGTAAATGAAACAGTTGCAGCATCTTTGCAGCACCTTCTTTAATCAACGGGCATCTGAAACATAGCTCAGTCAATTAGTCTTCTAATGCCTGCTGAGTTCTTTGTGCACCAATGAATCACTGGTCCCTGTTGTTTCCTAATTTAAAGGTCAAATTTTCTATGAAGGACAGACAGAAACCATCTGGCTTTCCTACAGAAAAATCAAAAGCTTTTTTTGTTAGGAGGTGACAATGCTGAATACATTAGCTACGTCTGAAGAGTGATGGTCTACCTCTTCCTTAGGCAAAGCTGGCTATATAATTGACTCCAGATTTTAGTCATTGCTACTTAAATTTACAGCACTGGATATTTTAAAAAGCCCAACAATTAGCAATTAGTGTTGCAGCTGTACTAGAAATTAAAAAAAGCAAATAGCACTGGCAAAAAAAAAAAAAGGTGCTTGTGGGAGAAATCTTTGTTTTATTATCAGTTGTGCCTTGACAAGTTAACATAAAGAGATTTCAGCCCAGCCCTTTTCTTGAAATCTGAGAACTGGGAAAGAAGTGAAGAGTGTAAAATTTAAAGGCTACAACCCCAGAGGCCACAGTAAAGGGAGAGGCAAACTGGGGAGAATCTTCCCCTACTTTTCAATTTAATTTAATTTTGTAACATTTCTGAGACAAAGTGGGTTTTCAGAAAAGCCTAAATCAGACCGTGGCAGTAGGAGATATTGTCACGAACCATGAGGCGAAGCACACCAGACTGACAGTTTTCTTTATAAATAGTATGGAGAGGACAAAAGGAGATGAAAGGACCAAAAAGACAACTAATTTCAAGCTCTGCAGCTACTTTTTCTTGTTCAAAAATTGGCAAATGTTTTACTGTTAAACAAAATACCAAGAATTTCAGAAGGGTTCCTATAGTTTTGAGGATGGGGATAATTTTATGTAGTTGGTAATCACTGTTTTCTGGGTTTTTCTATAGGGAAAAGTAGTGATCGAAACTGGAGTGAGGGAGGAGAGCCACTAAAATAAGCTTTTTTTACAATAGAAAGGTACTATGCAGTTTAGGTAGTAATATTGGATATACATGCTGAAAGCAGATAGCTGGCTGAAAAAAATATTTTTCTATACACTCTCAAAGGACAGTTGTGAAACTTCAAAGAGATTTTTTTGTTTCCAGGCCAATGATGACTAACTAATTTTCAGTCAAATTTTAGGTGTGAGAACACATCATTAAGGTCAGCGCTGATTTAATTTCTGAAAAAAAATGTTATGCAAAGTGAGTGAGAAAGTACTGTCAAATTCTGGGATGCTCTAAATCCGCATTGGTCAATGAAGTCATTGGGAGTTTCTGGTTCTCTTCACACTAACAGGAAGAAAATATCCACATTGTCATCCTTCTCCGATAAGTCATATTGGTTTGTGTAGTGCTTGTTCTCTTTTGAACAAGAAGAATGTGAACATACCTTCACAGATGACAGGAACAGAGCGCCCAGCTCTGCTCACACTATCCTGTGCCATAAACTGTGTCAAACAGCTATAATCTATACTTATTTTTACAGAAAGCTGTACATGACACAAGCTGCTGTTTCAATTTTGCCTTGAATCGGTACATATTTCTCCAAGACATTTCACAACTATTGGACAGAAATGACACCTGGACAATATATGCTTTCAGTTACATTTTAAGCTTGATTATACAATTAATTCTTCCAGTTAGCTCCTTGGGATCTAACACTGTTGCTAGAAGGTAGCTGATATTTTGGCAAAAGTCTTCAACTATGAAGATCCTGCCTTCCCGTTCGTTCCTTAGATTAGTAATAATATGCCTTAAGAGTGCTTTCTGTGCTCAGATTTTTCTAAAAAGTTTCATCTAACATACCAGTCTGAAAATCTTAAAAAAAAAAAGTTAAAATAATCACAATTCAAATCATCTAATGCCTCACTGAAGAGGACATATTCTGTCTTTCATGATCTTACTTTGTTTACTGATTTTCTGAACATAAGGAAGTCCAAGGACTACTGACTTCCAACCATCTTCTCAGTCTAACTAGTAAGCATCCTGTTATAATACACATATGTATCATAGCAAGTGACAAAAGCAAGGACAAGAAATCAAGCTATATAAAATGACAGTACTATTCTTTAGTCTATTTAAATTTATTTTACTCTAACCATCATTATCACATGGTTTATGCAAATTTTATTTTTATTTAGAATATGTATATGATTACAAAAATTAAGCCCTCATTCTGTCTCTGAAAACTCAGTACATTACTTTCTGAAAATTTAGAAAAGGGGAGTACCAAAAATATTTCCAAAGGTGACTTTACTTGCTGGCATGTTTTTACTCTATTTTTCACCAGTGGGCAGATATTTCCTGCAACATAAAGCACCTCCCCACCGCCTATCAGAAGTGAGGAGGACGCATTATGTCACTTTGTGAAGCTAAAGATTAGACTGGAACTTGAGTTGCCATCTAACATCAGAATGCTTTCCTTTTGAGGAATCAAAACTGTGATCTTTAAAGAAAGTTCTCTCTTTACAATAATTCATGCCTTCCTGGTAACAGCAGTATAGCTGCACCTACTGAAAAAATCCAGTATCAAAGATCTCTATGCCAAACGAATTGTTCACCAAAAGACTATAATACTCCCTTCAGTAAACATTCCTTTGTTTAAAACCAAGAAAGTTCTTTTTTCTTCCCCTCCTATATAATTTTCCCTGTAGTTTAACCATAAACTAATATTCTGATTTATCACCAAATTTAGATAAAGGTAACCTACCTAGTTACCTCTGTGAGGCTAGCGCCTCACTGGCTCACTGGCCCCCTAAAGCAAAAATGAGGCCTCTACAAAAACAGAGAATGAGTATTACTACAGCACCAATAAGGAAAATACTGGCTGTAAACTTCCAGCTACACTATTAAGGAGGTATACCTTCTTAGATACAGAAATATTTGTAAATCTCCACCTCTGCCTTCCATGAAAGCGATATCATGGTTGAAATGACTATTGACTTGACTCACACATCAAAGGTAATTTAATTTTACAGGTCAGTCCAAAATGGATCTTTAGCTAATTTGAGTCTGTTGAAATATATATGGATTTTTTGTTTAAAGCTTTAAGAAAAAAACTCAATTGAGATGCTGAAGGCATTTATTCAATTTTCGTACAACAAGGTACAGTATTATCTTGTTAAATGACTGAACAAACTTGCCACTCAGCCCAAGAGACGCAAGGCACCTTGTTCATTTTTTTATTAGTACTAACAAAGCTCATAACTATTTTGAGACAGGCTAATGAGTGTTAATACCCAAAACAAGTTTTCTAACACATTTAAAAAAAACCCACAATGATCTACTCACCATTCTATAATAGGTTATGATGATTCTGATCCTAGTTCATTTACAGCTGATTTGCTAACTTTTTTTAAAGCAAAGAAAGTAAAACCAAAAATTGAGAACTAAAGAAAAGAATTACTGTCATAGCAGCTTTGAACATAGTTGTACAAATCCGGTAGATCAAATTGTCAACAACTGCTTTATGGAAGGGTCATCTGTTCACCTGCTCTTTAGGGATCCCATTATGATTTATTATTTTTCCACAAATTGCAGGAGTATATTCAAAGGAATATACCAAAAGGATCAAACTGGAACAGTTAACAGGAGTTAAAAACAACTGAGCTGTCAGAAAAAAATGAGAGTTATATAACAACAATACCTGGGAGAGGGCTGAAAAGTCTATGAATTACAGAGAAAATATATATGAATAACCTAAACAATTTGGTTATCTTTCTGATAAAACCTTATTGTGTGGGTTTTGTTTTTAAAAGGAAAAAGCACCCTGTAAATGAACTTTGTAATTTGGGAAAGCAAAATCTTTTCCTCTCAAAAAATCTGAAAATGTGAAACTGATTTGCATTCTTTACCAGAAATACTTGCCTTACTGGTTCAGTTCCAGCTCTTTTCACATTTCAAAGCCTTTGTGAATACACAGACTTGAACCTACTGTGAAGGTAGAAGTCTCAGTTCACCAAGCTGCAGCACTGTCAGAGCTCAGTATCCCAGTAACTAATTTCTCCATTTGATCTAACACTGACCAATCATAAAACAACTAAGTTTCTGTTCTTTTCATGCAAAGAGGCACTATTATTTACACTTTGTAAGGGAATTTAGAAATAACCAGTGATCTAATTAATTCATAGCTCTTAGAATTTCCTTTTAGATTTTGCTTCCATCTCCAAATGGATACAATACTATCCTGCTTTACATAATCTTGACTTTTAACTACTGTACATCAGTGAACTGTAACATACTTAGCAGCTGTAGAAAAGACTTGTTGGCTTTCAATGCTGTATCTTGATTCATAATTTCAGCAAAATTATATGGGAAATTTATAGAGAGTAAGAGTTTAGAAGTGTCTGAAATACGCAAATATTGCTACATTAAAGCAATCCTTTACAAATATTTTACAGAATCTGATATCCTATTACCATTAATTACAGAAAGCAATATACCTTTGGACAGTGCTTCTACAGAGTTTACCAACACAAAACATGATGCCAAGATACTAATAAGAAACAAGGATGCTGCATTTTAATTGGCAGCAAACACTGGGAGACTCAAGTTTGATAAAAAATGTCAGAGCTCATGAAAGAGCAATCAAGGCAAGAACGAATACTATCATGTCAAGCAACAGTGAACTCTGGACTGAGATGAGTCTCAAACTTGTTGCACACATGAAAGAACCAGCACTTCTGGAATTCAATGAAACCATCAGTTTGATCTCTTGATGACTATTTCAGTCAATAACAAATGTTCCAAAATTAGCCCCTGCACTACCTGTATAAATTTCTCCCAGGATTTATTGTACTTCTATTTGTAGACTTCGGAAAAAAAAGTACTTCTTCCCATTTTCCCAATAGGTAGCAAGAACCAAACATCATCTTTATAAAGATTAAATACATACATTTGTATTGAAGTCATACTGTTAGAATCATAGAATCATTTAAGTTGGAAAAGTTTCTGTGACTTGCCATATAGGACTCCATACAGCAGCCTTCCATCTCCGATGCTTTCCCACAAGACGACAGGACCCATCAGTGAACAGGGCATATTGCTTCTCATTTTCTGGCAGTTTGTTATACAGTGGGGCTTCTTTAGCTCGTGTCACCTCCTC
>VZTV01038989.1:0-14881 GCA_013400875.1 Anhinga rufa
TTTTTTTTTTGTTTGTTTGCTTATATTGGCAGCTTTACAGTTAGGCTTTTTAGTTTAATCTGGGTTGAATTAATATTGTTGGCTTTGTATCATGGGTAGCGCTGGCTTGGCTGATGACTGGTGCAGGTGAACATAACTCTCATCATGTCTCCTCAGACCATGAGGTATTCACACCCTGCACACACTTGCAAGTTCATATTTGTGTACATATTTTTGGGATTGACTCTAGAACAAACATCCCTTCAGCTGCAATGTAGTATATATATATTTAGGTGTACCACCATTCACATGGCAAAATTTTGCACATGCACACACACTCGCACAATCTCTTTGTAATAACTTTCACACTCAGTTGCTCATGAGGTTGGTTAGATCTTCTCTCTTACATTCAACCCCAGCTTTCTCTAGCTCTAGACCTTCAGCTTGTTGGCATCTTGGATCAAAAAATGCATAAAGGTAAGAAGATTACAGACAGGTTCTATATGGCTTTATTTTTTTCAGTTAATTCAAAGACAATTCTTTTACATTTACTAGCTTGTTGTAGGTCCTGCTCTAAGGTAATGCAAAGAAATATGGGCATGAGCTTATCACAGAGTTATACACAACAATTCAGAATATGCAGTTAGCATTCGCTGATAGCAGCACTGAGGGTGTATTGTGTATTTCTCAATGCAGGGATAGAGCATTACTAAACAGCAGTTTCCTTTTCTATTACTTGCTAATTTCCAAATTCTGTGGTCATTGCATGAGCTTCAACACTTTGCTCTCAAGCAAGTGACGCTATTTAAATTCTCCTAGAAATATTTTTTCCACATGCAGGAATTAAAAAATTATTTGTGTGTCCCTTGCAAAAATATCTTGTGGAAAGGCTAATGGTTTTCTTACCTCACAGCTGTATCCAGGGAACGTTCCTGTATTTACCATTCCAAATCACTGCAGTGATGGCTTAACTCAAGACAGATGAGCAGCTCTCCTCCTTCCAATAAAATTATTTTCTCCTGATGTCTGTGGTTCAGTTTCACTCTTGAATGTAAACTGGGAAAGCCACCCCGCTCACTGTCATAAGTTAGTGTTTGGCCAGCGGTCGGTCCCTGCATACATTGCTTTGGGTACGCAGCAGATGCCACAAAGGATCCAAGTGCTGAGATGCTGCCTCTGTCCTGCAGTTGAGGAGAGTGCTTGCCCCAGCTGGGGAGCATCAAGCTGGAGAAGACCCTTCAGTGAGGAAGGGAACACCCCACGGGTAAGCAGGACACAAGGGCTTGTCAGCAAGAGAAGGACTCTTAGGACTTACAGAGCTGCTTTTCCCTACAGCAGTGTTCAACTGCTAATTTTTTCAAGTTCTGATCAGCAGCTTTGCTGTCTGGTTTTGGATTTCTCTCCAGTACACAACTGCTGAAGCTCCCCTCTGAACTCCTCCCAGCACTTTTTTTTCTTTGCTTTTTGTCCTTGCCATTTATTTTGTATTTTGTGAAGGACCATATTCCTCAGTTTTTGTTATTTTGAAGTCAGTTGTAATGCAAATCTTTTTTCTTTTTTATTCATTTTTCTCTTCACAAAATAATAACTTTGGCAGAAAAAAGTTTTAAATGTATGATTTATTTTATAAGGTAGTACCAATTATTTTTGAGTTATAATAATAAATCAAGTTTGCAGAAAGGCATAAATATGAATGTCAAGTACCTGGGGTTTCTTATAAAAATACAGAATAAGACAAAGGAACATGAGGCCTGGTAGAAGAAATATCAATATGATTTTAAGGCTCAAAAAACTACAATTTTCCATAATATTTAGTTTTTATACTAACATGGGCAAAAATCTTTCTTTAGAATACACTGTAAAGACATGACAGGACACAGTCATTCTTTTACAGCCTGTGTAAGATATGTTATGATACACCGCAGTAGCTCTAAAACAAAAAACTTCAAAGATGACTTAGTAATACAATGATTAATGTAAATTTTATGAAACATGCAAAAGGATATTAACAGATTAGGTCAAAGTATAGAATGCAGTTTTTTTCAAAGATGTACACAAATGTCATTCCTCTTTGACAAGTGTAAGCATAACATTTAGCTAAACAATTTTTGAAACTTCCACATTCAAAACATTTCAGTAGTTGATCGGACTGTGGAATTAAATCTTGCACAAGTCTTCTTGAACCTTTTGGTTGGCTTTCCAATTGTCACTGGGAATTGATGATAAAAACTACAGTAGCAAGCTTAAAATTATTTGAATGTCCCTAGAGCTGAGAGGCAACGAACTTTCAATTTCTTTTTAGCTATTGCACTATCCTTGCTCTTTGCTCTGCCAGAAGACAGTGCAACATTTTGGCCTGTCCTACAAAGGAGTCCAGCTTGACTGCAGGCGACTCTTGCCTATGGAGGGGCCCAAAATAGACACCTGGCTCATACCCAAGGAGTAGTTTCCAAGTGAACCAGCTCACAGCTCAGTCTCAATGATCTCTTACACAGAGACAGAGAGGTTCATGCTCAGTAGCACATTACTCCTCAAGAAATAACACAGGCTACTTCCAGAATGAAGAATTATTCTCTGTGAATAGGCTTAACACAATCTAGATCTTTGAAACTGCCTTTCTTTGTGGAGATAGACCTCATTTTCTCCAAGCCCTTTGGCTGTGGCTGTCCTATTCAGCCTCTGTTAGGCCACTGCAAATATCTTTCTTTCAGCCCAAGTCATCCTGGTGCTGCTGTGGTCCGCAGGCAGAAGGCAGGTCTGTGTGGGAAGCGCAGTCCATAGGCTGTTGTGGGCTGCTCCCATCCATTTTGGAATATATGACATACTGCCGTGATTTATTGGCAAGGTATTTTGGACTTCAAAGCAAGAAAAATAATTCAAATTCATGGTTTTCTTTGCTGTGAAAGGGAAATCAGTTTCTTACCCACTCCTCCTTCCAGACCAGGATATGACTCAGTCCCTGATAGTTTGATCAGAGCCGATACTGGATTTCTTTTGTGAGATGTGTCGTTGCTGTACTAAACGCTTAGGATAAAAATACCTTCTACTGCAGTCTGCTGCTGCACTGGAAAACAAACAGGACTTCTTCTTTTAGATTGACTGTTACATAGCTGGAGGCAGATTGCTTTTCATCTAGATTTCAGTCAAATTTATAGTTTGAGGACTTCCCATCTAATACAATCTAAAATTATTGTAAAAAGAATGAAACATACTTGTGCAATTTGGGTAGTGGTGATAACTGGGGAATATACATCATGGGCAATAGTTTCAGAAAGGCTTACTTTTTTGCTTGGCTTCAAAATGAAAAATATCACAAGGAAACACAGGTTATTTGTGGTGCTAACAATGCATATTTTTGAGGATCTCTGGTTTCCTGTGGCGCCTCATCCTTAATGCACTTCATTGTGAACGTGTTGGCACACATCCTTTTCCCAAGCCAAAAGCCACCTGGCAGTTGCAGCAGGAAGAATGAAAAGCAACATCCCACTTTCAATGGTAAATTCTCAACCAATGCATGATTTGTTGTATCAATCTACTCATTTGCTCTCCTGCAGTGATAAATTACTAGTGTCTGGACAATGCTGTAGAGGAAAATTATTTCATAATACCTCCTAAACTTATACCCCAAAACAAGAAAGTCTCTCCTTTATTTTAAAACATGGGAATATCTAAAACAATGTACTCCCCATGTAGATTTTAAATATTTTTGAGAGCCATAGTTTTATTTTGCTTCTGACATTACCTTAAACTTAAATTAAGAATACAAGCAAACCTGCACCTTCTAGAAAAAAAAATAAATTAAAAATCATAATAAGTCATTTTGAGTGCCTCGCTTAAAATACTTTGAAAGTTCACTTATTTTCAGGTGGCTGGAACTGAGCACAGACTGAATACCAGGTATCTCCTAAGGCATTTCAAGTAGAATATCCCAAAGCAGAGCACTCACTATTATTTTTTGCTTTTGAAAATCTCGACTGGGAGTGACATTTCTGTTAGATAGAGCCCTTAACTCCAGGTAATATACAGCAGAGATGAACCACCCCTTTGTACATATGTTCATGCCTTTAAAAAACAATACTTTAAATGCTAGGTGCTTGAGCTCACTAATAATTGCCTGAGTACTAGTAGTTCAATCAAGATGCTAGACCTTATATGTAGTAAACCTCAAGATGGCACTCTTGAACTACAGAGTTTCTCAGGGAAGCTGATCATTAATTTCTTGCAAGGACAAAAAAAAAAAAAAAAGGAATTTAATGGTGAGTGTGAACCTGTGCAGGGATAACCCGAGCAAATATCAAGTAGAACAGCAGTACCAGACTAGGACATCAAAGCCTACTTGAGTTCACATGGCAAAATTTACTTGAAAGCATTGATTGCAATAACAATGATTGTTGATAAAAAACAGATTTTGTGAACAAATCCGTGGTTTTTTGAAGCTTCTTCCAGCTTTTTTCTTGCTCACTGTCCCTTATTCACTAATTCCTTTTCTTTCACAGAGGATGTTTTCATATTTTTTCATGAGTAGCCTGAGGTTTGCTTCGGTGTTGTTTGGGTTTGGTTCAGATGTGAGGTAGAATGCATTTGGGTTCAATATTTATGCCAGTGGCAATGGTCTATAAAGGCTGTGCCTCTCAGTTCCTCCTTCCACAGGTCACTCATCACCTCCCTGCGTGCCATGGAGGGTACTGTGCTAGTACCTGTAATAGAAGTCCCTGAGGGCTTCACCTTGGCTTTTCCTGCTTTCTCCTCATGCAGCATGAGGACAGAGGGAGGAAGCCCTGATGTCCCTGAGCACAGAAGGAGAGGAAGGACACCTACCTGCCCCTCATTTGGATGCTGTAGAGCTAACCTGCTCCTCGCCAGCCCCACATGAGCTCCTTGCTTTTTTCCTTTTATTTTTCACCATCGCTTGTAGCACCGTTCCCTGCTTCTCCACCAGGGTCCTGGGTGGAAATCCTGCAGGTGGCTGGAGAAAGGCTGTCCCAACACTGCCTGGGGGTTGGACACAGCTGCTGTGCCCTTGCTTCTGTGTAGCTATGGAGCAGCTGGCTCCAACCCAGGCACTGTGGTGGGTGGGGAAATGCTGGCACTGACAGGCAGTCACCCCTGTTTCATGGGGTAAGGGGGCCCTATCCTCAACCCAGGCTTATGTGAAAGTGGAGCCGAGAAGGGGGGCAGCAGCTGCCAGGCCTCCCAGAGCCTTTCTCCCTCTCTTCCTTTTCCTGCTCCTCTTCCCCCTCAAGAGGAAGTTTTGTGGAAGTCAGAGAGATGTGCTAGGGAGCAGCTGTGGGAGGGAGGAGGGAGACCATGGGGGGCCTACCTTGGCTTGCAAAGACTTTTTGGGGTCTTTTTCCCACAGCATTTGCTTCTTTTGCAAAAGCCTTCCCTCCCTCAGCAGTTTTCCTCAGCCGTTGCTTCTCTCCATGTTGACTTTGGAGACTTGCAGTCTTGGCTGTGTCTTGTGTGTGGTTAGGGTCATGGCTGGCACCCACCCAGCCCACCAGCCAGCCTGCCTTTCTTGCCACCCTCATAGCCACCACGCCGGCTGCTGAGCACTCTTACGAAATCATCTGCTGACTCACCCTTCCCTTGCTTGCCTAAGTGAAATCATGCCTGCCTTTAAAAATCACACTGCAGCATTACATGACATATTTATCCACTTCTTTCACTGTTGTGAACTGCTTCAGATAAGCAGCTGTGAAGTTTCTGGAAAAGATAGTGGTTGTTTTTTTTTTTGCTCTAGGGCCATTGAGAAAGGCAGGGCATTTGTTTCTGCTCTGGTATAAATCTGAATCTGTTGAGTCACTGAGGACATTCCTGGAAATGCTGGGAACTGCCTTCCCCAGAGCTGGTACAGGTGGGTCCCAAGGTGGGCAGCTCTGTTTTTTTAATGGTGTCTGTGTCTCGCACATGCTGTTTCTCTCAGGTATGTTGTGTGAGGACAGTGGTGTGGGCGCTTAGGGCAGCAGACTGATGCCTCTGAGTATGTCACATCATGTCAGCATCCTTTCCTATCATCAGCCCCCACTGCAATAAGGACAGAGACGAATTTCTCTGGGCCAAGTTTGGTTTTGGTTCCAGTACGGTGAGGTTTTTCAGCTACCATGCCTAGATTGGAGGCCTTACTTACTTGCACCCAGTTTGGCAGAACCGCTGTGTCATGCATTGAATCTTTGTCCAAGCCAGGCTCTGGCACAACAGGGAGATTAGCTCCCCAAGGCAAGAGCCTGACGAGTGATGGATTTTGGACATGGACACACAGGGAAAAATGAGTGGGATTTTGCTTAGATTGAGCCAAAACACAAAACTTAAATTTTCTTTACTACTGAATAAGCCGTTACACTACATTGTGATCAATCCAAGTATTGGTTTTGCTTCTGATTTCACTACTTTTTGATTCAGTGTTGGTTTTGATTCTGATTCATCTGACACTTTAAAAACTTTTTTTCTTTATAAAATAGTAGGCTGATTTTTAATTGGGAAAAACCTAAAAGTTGAAAGTTCTGATGTTTCCAACATTTAACGAAAAGATGGTTGCTTTTTCAGAAGTAAAGCATTGCAAGCTGACTTTATGAAAAATACCACCTCATTTTTTTCTTCAGGAAGAACTATTTGCCAATGATGGCAAATCTTATTTCTTTCATTTGGTGATGAGTATTAAAACAGTAATGAAAGCATGCTTTGGGAAATGATGTACTACACCTTGTTTTTTTCCATTCTACAGAGCTGAGTAGTGCTGAGACATGGATACTTTTGTCTCTCCAGACTGGTTGTCTCAAAGGCACTGAGAAAATCGACAGTCAAGAGGATACTTTCAGTCCCAGAAGTCTATGTTCTAACATTAGAGAACTTACTAGGTGACTTGGGCAGTTTTATGATGTGGCTGGCAATCTACAAGCTACTTGCTTCCAGAAAGGCCTGTGCTGCCAGCCTCTGCCTTCCCCAGGTCAGCTCTACAGTCCCACCATCACTCCTCTTGTGCCAACACCAACACTTGGCCAAGCCTGCAATGAGGATGTCTGGAGAGAGAAACTAGCAAAAAAAAAATAAAATAGTTCTACCAAAAATAAAGAGTAGCTTTCCACCAGTTTAGCCCCCAAGGTCTGATTTTCATAGGACCTCTGCCAACTACCAATGCCAGTAAGGGAAAAGGACCATGACAGAACTGTCCTGAGCAGCAGGCTGGCTTGTCTGCAGCAGAGCCCTGTACATCAGAGCCGGGAGGCAGCCATGCTGTGGAGCGAGAGGACAGTTTCAGACATGGTGTTGCATCTCTCCTTTTCCTATTGTTGTGCTGCATCTCCCATTTTCCTGTTGCTTTCTTCTGTCATTTGAATTGTTTTGTATGCTCGGTCCTGTGACATCTGTGTATCTCTAGAATGTTTTCTAGAGCTTAAGCAGATCCTCAAAAGCATTAAAAACCTGCGGAGTACCCATGCAAAAGTGCAATTCATCAGTTCAGGTTGTTGACCCTTGGGGAAAGCTGAAGATCTCTTCTTTACTTTTAGAAAGTTACAAATAAAGGCATTTAACAGTCTTCCAAATGAAAAGCATCATTTTTCTGTCACTCCTGTTATGCTGGTCATTTCCGGATCTCAAGTATTTACATAGCCCCACATTTCTATCTGATATGAATAAATTCTGGAGGCTTTTCCCATGTATAACACCCCAAGAATTTGCAAACACTTTTTGAGCTTTGGCACAAGAAATTTTTACTTTCACTAGTTTCAAGATGAAAACTAATACTTCCCTCTGCCTTAGCTTAGAATACTGATTTGCAGAATTTCTCACTGGAGGACATGGTAGGTATTTTTAAATCATGCTTCCTCCTTAATGTGGAGAGCCATCTCTGGGAAAAGTTTGCAAGATCAGGCCCACGGTCATCGTTTAGTCAAACTGTATAATTCTTAGGTCTTTTAATCTTTTCTCATAAATCAATCCTCCAATCCCCTTAATCGTATTTGTTGCTCGTCTCTGAATTCCTTCCAATTTTGCAATTTACATTATAATTAGGGCTTAGTGAAACTGATGAGAAAGTGATTTTTGGGGCCAATTTTTATGCTGCTTGTAAATATTCAAAATCATCCTTTCTGCAGGATGGTGAGGGCCCCCTGAACTGCGTGACAATGGCAGGGACCTGAGGAACTCCCACTCCTGGGGCAAGGACAGATGTTTTCCCAGATTCTCCCACTGTGACTTGTCACTAATTAGTATTCATTATCCCATTGATTTCACTGGGACTATAACTGCCTACGGCACAATTCACAGTGAATAAGGGCAGGAGGATCTGCCCCAGCCTGCACCTAGTATCACTAAATCACTGCCTGATTTTACTCAAGGTGAGTAGTGTTAGGCAGCAGGCAGGGCAATGAGTTGCAGTCAGGCTGTTTGGGGGAACATAAGGCAGCAGGCAGTGACATTCACTGAATGAGTGGCCGTGCTGGTGGAAGACACTGCTGGGCAAAACACCTTCCCTGGGTGTTCTCAGCTGCAATCACATGCTCTGCAGGCAGCTGGGACAAATGGTGAAATTAGAGCCTGCACCCTGCTATTGCTGCCCCATGCCCCTCCTTACTCTCAGATCTGCCAGGGTGCTGCTCATCTGTGCTCCCTGTAAGGACTGTCTGGAAGAGTGTTTATGCAAATCCAGTGGGACCAAAGGTGGTTTGCAGATGGGAGGCCTGAAGAAGATGTACACCTGGCAGAGGAGCAACTGCTGCCATCGCAACCACCTCCCCTGCTGTTGCTGGCTTGCCACGGGGACATCTGCCCACGGCCAAAGCTTGCCTGATACTGCACGTGGAGCGGATGAGAGAGCACATGTGATCCTTCATGCTGGGGAGAGAAGGTGGCCATCATAAAGACCCAATGGACTGAAACTTTTCAGCCAGCACAGCTGACTGGAGTGTATGCTTATCCATAGGTGAAACGGGTGGCTCAGGGTAAGGCCATCTGTGAGCCTTTGTAGAAGAAGCCATGCAGAGAGTCCTTGCTGAACGTCTCAGATCAGCTGCCATCTACAACTCTCAAGGACCCAGAATTGGTTTCTGAATCTGTTTTTCTATCTTAAGTTTTTCTTTTCTTATGTGATGGCTGCAAAGAATTGGAAATCTGCCCCACTGGCAACAGACTGAAGACTACTGTGAGAGTCTTAGCTCAAATTCAAGCTACAGAACAACCATTAGAAAATAAATAGCTGAATCCCTGCCTGCCTATTTTATGCCCGTAGCCATACCATATTGTAGTTTTGGTTCTGCTTCCTCTGAGTGCACATATGAGAAGCTACCAGCATATGTTTCTAGTCTCAGTCACACAGGTCAATGAAAATGAAGAGTTTCATGTGCCCTCTGCTCTCTTTTCTTCAAATATTTTGAGGATTCTTATGGGGATATATCTCATATTGCTCTTATAGTATTGCTTTATAATAATAATTATTGTGTTATATTAAAATACTGTTTTCATTACAGTATGGATACTAGAACCAACAGCAGAATGAATGTTCCCATGTAAACAGAAAGTAGGATACAGTGCACTCTCCAATAAACAGGCAACACCGGTGAGGGAAAGCAGCGCCATTATTTCCATTTTGCAAACAGGAACATAGAGAGTTGCAACTCATCCAGCTGATGTTGCACAGGAACTGGGCATGGGGAGGCTCTGCAACTGAGTCAGTCTCAGCTCCTTTACTACAACTCAAGCAAACCATTTTATAGATGCTTCCTCATGCATCATGTGCAGTCCAGCCCCCTCAATCTTCTTGAGCAAAAGAGTCACTGAATGATGCCCCCAATAAGGACGGTGTGGTTCTCTCTGTGCCCTGCTACCAGGAAGAGAGACCAACAAGTATATTCACTGTATCACCATGGCAACTAAAAATTATATTCAGGAATACTGTGGTTCCTTGTTTTTATGATGGCCTTCAGGTTCTCCTTAGTGATAAACACGGCCAATTGTTCTAGTATTCAAGTGTGGATAATAGACTGATTTTAAGAGCACTCTGAATATGTGAAGCCAAGGAGCTTTTCTCATTTCTCTTTCTTAAGTTCGCCCCAGAAGATAAACAAGAAAAAGAAAAAAACCCCTACTCTTAATATAGTGGAAACCAAATATTCTGCAGCTCTAGAAGAAAGAAGACTTTGTCCAAGATTTTAAAATATAACTATTAATTTTATATGACTCAGTTTTTCTATGTCCAAATTGAGACCTCTCAGCAATTTGTTTTCTGAAAACCAGGTCTCTTCAACCTGCCTTATGTTGGATTCCCAGGAATCCAGTGTTGGAAATCATTAATAGTTTTGAAAACTGAAGACACTTTGTCACTGTGCTGTGACTACAGCACTTGAATGGGATTTAGGAAATTTACATTTAGTCCTAGCTCTGCCACAGACCTATGGTGTGGACTTAAACAAGTCAGGCAATCTGTCTGAGATTCAGTTTGCAGTCTGAGAAAAAACAAAGGTAAAATTCCATTTTTCCTCTCCATGAGTAATACTTACACTGTAAGTGCTCAGTGTTGATGACTGTCTCTCTTTACGATGTCATCACAGTAGCCTCTTCATTCTGCAAGATTAATCACAATTAGTAAACATAATGCAGCTCTGCATCTAGTTAAAACAGTTAAAGAGTTACTTGGGTAGGTTTGGCAGACCACCAAGCTTTGGCCTATGATGGCTGCAGCGTTGTCTGTATGAAAGTTATCTAGATAGTGCTGGCTAAAGGATATGAACAACTGTTGCAGTCCCATTTTAAGACGATGATATAGATAACAGTAGGTACTCAAGATGAGTAGTACAGATTTTCTCTCCATCAGGCAGATTAGCAGGGACACTGAAAAAGCAGAAGGGGCAATGGCACACGCTGCCTCACATTTGTTCGAGCCTACAGAAGGCTGTCTGTATAGATCCACATAGCCCAGTAACTCCATCACTGATGGGGCAAAGAGTAAGCCTTAGGAAGCATATGCATATGGTGCTGTGTCCCAAGAAGAGTCTTTGACAATTTGAGGCCCATTTCTTCCCGAGATGGATGGGGAAGGATAAGCACCCCTGTAATTGCTAGTTCCTGGTGATTTGGTTTTCATGAATGTGTCCTGTCACTTCTTGAACCCATTTTGCTGTATCTGCTCTTTCAGCCCTATCTAGAGAGGATGTGGAGAGGAGTGGGGGAAAAGGCCAGGTACTCAATGCCTTCTTCTTACCAGTCCTTGCTAGTAAGACTTGCCTTCAGCAACCCCAGGTCTCTGAGACCAGTGGGAAAATCTGGAGCAATGGAGATTTAGCTTTGATGGAGGAGGATCAAGCTAGGGAAAATTAGGCAGGCTAGACATACATAAATCCATGGAACTTGATGGGATTCTTCCATGAGTGCTGAGGAAGCTGGCCCAGGTCCTTGCAAGACCATTCTCAATTATCCTTGAAAGCTCATGGTGATGGGTGGATGCTTGGAAGAAAGGAAATGTCACTCCTACCTAAGAAGGACAAGAAGGAGGATCCAGGGAACTACAGGCCAGTCTACCTCACCTCCATCCCTGGGGAAGCGAGAGAGCAAATAATCTTGGGAAACACTTCCAGACATGCAAAGGATAAGGTAAGTAGAAGTAGCTGTCGTGGATTTATGAAGAAGCCATGTTTGACCAACCTGATAACCACCTGTGATAGGATGCATGGCTTGGTGGATGAGATGAGAGCTGTGGATATTTCTTGTCTTGGCTTTAATAAGGCTTTCCACACTGTCTCCCATAATATCTTCATTGACAAACTGATGAAGTACAGGCTAGATAAATGATCAGTGTGGTAGACTGAAAGAAAACTAGCTGAACTGCTCAGCTGAAAGAGTTGTGACAAGCATCACAAAGTCCAGCTAGATGCCAGTCACTGGTGGTATACCCAGGGGTCGATACTGGCACCAGTACTGTTTAACATCTTTATCAGTGACCTGGATGCTGGGATAGAGTGCACCTTTGGCAAGCTTGCAGATGATACAAAACTGGGAGGAGTGGTTGACACTCCAAATGGTTGTGGTGCCATCCAGAGGGACCTCAACAGGCTGGAGAAATGGGCTGAGAGGAGTCTCATGAAGTTCAAAACAGGGAAAAGCCAAATCCTGCACCTGGGGAGGAATAACCCCATGCATCAGTACATGCTGGGGGCTGACTAGCTGGAAAGTAGCTTGGCAGAAAAGGACCTGGAAGTCTTGTTAAACAGCAACTTGACCATGAGCCAGGGAAGTCCCCTTGTGATAAGACCAACAACCTCCTGGGCTGCATTGGGCAGAACATCACCAGTGGGTCAGTGGAGGTGATCCTTTCCCTCTACTCAGGACTGGTGACACATCTGGAGTCCAGTATTGGGCTCCCCTGTACAAGAAAGACATGGACACACTGGAGCAGGTCCAGCAAAGGGGCATGAAGATGATTAAAGGATTTTGAGCATCTCTACTATGAGGAAAGAAAGAGAGAGCTGGGACTGTTCAGCCTGGAGCAGAGAAGACTTGGGGGATCTTATCATTGTCTAAAAATACCTGATGGGATGGTGCAGAGGAGTCAGAGGCAGGCTCTTCTTTGTGGTGCCCAGCAACAGAATGAGAGGCAATGGCCACAAACTGAAATACAGGTAATTACATTTAAACATAGGAGAAAAAATTTCTTATTGGAAGGGTTATTGAATGCTAGAGCGGCTTATCCAGGTAAGCTGTGGAGTTTCCATCCTTGGAGATATTCAAAACCTGACTGGAACAGCCCTGAGCAACCTGCTGTAGTTGATCCTGCTTTGAGAAGGGGTTTGGACTAAACAATCTCCAAAGGTTCCTTCTGCCTCAGCAGTCCTGTGATTCTGTGACAGGAGTGGAGAATGGTCTTACAAAATTTGCAGTGCTCCTTCAACATAATTTCCTGTATCCAACAAGTCTACTGTTTCACTGTGATATGTGTTTTGCTTTGTTAGTTTATTACTATTATTAAATTAAATTATTATCACCATTTACTGGTGATAGCAGAAGTAGGCCTGGAAGACAACAGTTGGAAAGAATTCCCCAGATATCAGTGGTTATTTGGATTTGGACCATAATACCCAGTATTGCTGGCCTGCAATACTCCGAAAATGAAGCTCATATGTGACCCTAGGCCCACCAGTTGCTGCTGGGGTTGTGATGGACCACTTTTTCAATCTTGTTCATCACTGTTTAGATGCATCTTGAAGCTGATGCCTTCCCTGCATAGTGACAGAGTCAAACCTGGTACAGGGTCAGTAAACAGCTCTGTTTGCATCCAAAAGTGACTCATCATGGGTCTCCTCCAGCTGCTTTTCATCTCTGCCAGGAGAGCTGTTTCTCTCACCTGCTTCAGGCAAAACAAGCTGGAGTTGTAAAACCCAATGGTTCAAACACTCCCAGTTTGTTATGACTGAGGATGGTTAGAGAGGGCTCAGAGAACCAGCTCTGCTGGCAGGTCAAGGGGGTTGGAGCCTTTGACTGGAAGTGGTGATAAGCAGCTAGGGAGTGGGTGAGGAAGAGTGGTCTCTTCCAGCACCCCTAAATGGAGGATATTCAGACCATCAGGGCAAACACCTCCTATATGCATCTTAATAACCTCTTCCACCAAAACAGGAGTTTAATCTCTTCTTCTCTACACAAGACGCAGAAGCTTACAAAGAGTGCCCCTCAACAGGGTAGGCATATGGAAAACAGCAGTCAAAATAATGAGTTAAAGTTAAAATTTCTGTATTTTAAGTCCTATATCAATTTCTTCTGACCTTCAGTAGAAAGGCTTGAATGCACAAAGCTGCTTGCCAGTGCTCTGATTAATTTAAACAGGTAATTTAGGATGAAGAAAATACGAGCTGCCAAATCATTCATCTCTTTTGTTATTTTTTTCCAAGGGCTAGCATTAGTACTGGTACTTCCTGGACTGAACCAAGGTGCTGTGTTAACAGCTGCAAAACTACTGGAAGCAACTTTGGAAAAGCCTATCTGTGCAATTTGCTGTAGCTATGCCTTTCTCCTGAGCTGCTATCTTAATCTCTGGAAGCTCTGTATTCATTTAACAACACAGACAGGGTTCCAGGTGCTGTGACTGGGAAGAAAAACCTCAAAAAAGAGAAATGAAGGTAAGCAAGGTAGATAGGAGTCTGCAGACAGCCTGGGACCATAGCTCCATGACATATCAAATGACCCATTCACCTCACTGAGGGATTTATTCAGCATGTTCCTGGGGCTGATATTGAAAACTCAGTGTTAATCATTGTGATGTTCCTGTAAAAGAGGAAGAGGATAATTCCAGATATCCCCATTTCAATACCAGGCACAACTTTTTTGGTGTCATGACTCAGTAACATTTAGGAAGAGCCATGATGTATTACCCTGCTCTGCCTATTTCAGGGTCAGGAAGAGGCTGAGCCCAAGAAACCTGAGGTGCACCTTGACATTCAAGAAGAGCAGATCTAGTGGTCAGAGCTGGGTCTTTCATAGGATGTTATGGCTGAATATGGCTGAGTCTTCCAAACCCTCTGTCTCCACCTCTCCAGGCAAAACTGCCCCTCTCAGATCAGGTAGTCAGTAGATCAGCTTAGCTATCAAACCACAAAAGGGATATTTGAGGAGCTCAAAACATGACATGACAATATTTTTATCAGATTACTGTCTACTGCAAATGATGTGTCACATTGGCACCCCCAGCTGGAAGCCAGTGGTAGGAATGATATGCAGTGTTTGAACACACCAAATACTGAAGCCTTTGAAATCCTGAGATGGTCTTGAGAAGCCCTTGGTCAGCAGCTCAAACCACAGAATCACAGAATGAATACAGGTAATTACATTTAAACATAGGAGAAAAAATTTCTTATTGGAAGGGTTATTGAATGCTAGAGCGGCTTATCCAGGTAAGCTGTGGAGTTTCCATCCTTGGAGA
>VZTV01038994.1:2341-14038 GCA_013400875.1 Anhinga rufa
AGGCGGGGAGCGCTCGGGGCAGCCCCCGCCGCCCCGGGGGCTACGGCTCCCGCGCGCTTGGTCTTACGCGTTAGTGACGGAGGAAGCGCGAAAACGGGATGATTTTGGAACGACGGAGCAGGGCTGTACCCCTTTGTTAGAGAAAAGACGTGTCAGAACATATGTTGTAAACAAAAATCAGCCGCTGTAGGATAAACTGCCTTTAAAGCTCGGCGCAGCCAGGAGCGGCTGTTGGCCGGCTGCCACCCTTCCCTGAGCGCGCATCCACCCGCGGTGAAAGCCATCGAGTCAAGGGGAAAGTCCGGTATTTTAACATGCGCTTTCATGCCAAGCTGCGACAACGCTGACTTTTCATCGGTCTTTAAAAATGAAATATGCCAAGTCTTTGTGATTCGAGAGACCGGGTGCTCTTCAGTGCTTCGCTTCAGCTCCTAGAACTCGCTCGAATCAAGGCGTTTCGCCATGGGGCAGCTCAACGCTAACCGGCATTTCCGCGCCACATTATAGGGAAACCCAGTTGCGATTCACACACAAGTTCTCTCTCTCCTGCGGGTCGGACCTCCCATTTAGACTTCCATCTCTTGTGACGCCCCACTTCCATTCACCCACAGAGCAAACCCTTGTGCATTTTAAGCAATACAGTACTTGCTACGGAGCGCCTAGACCAGCCCTCCGAGGACAGCAAAGTCACAAGGGCTTCCCATCACGCCTCAGGCACAACAGCAAGGAGAAGAGGAAAGATAATGGTGACTTCTTTAGGGTTGACCCTTTAAGACATACTAATCTTTTTGACTTGATTAAAAATAATAACTTAAAAGCGTAACAAAAGCTACATTGTTTGGTGAAGAATATGGAGGGAAAACCCCTAACTGCCCCAGCCAGAGATCTCCTGCAGAGATGAGTTATTTTAAGTTATTGTGAAACAGGTCAGTCCAGTATACACCCTCAGCAGCACAGAAAACATCTAAAGCCAAATTACTGGCACCTGAATTGCTACCTGCAACTTTGGCAAGCCCAACCGGAGGTACAAACTTCTTGTGTCCTGGCACTGTCAGACACTTGCCAAAGCAATTACACTGTGCTAGTCCGGAGATGGAGATTGTGAAATTTATAAAGGTCAGTTCCTTATCCAGAAACCTCCGTGTTTTCATTGGATGTGTTCTTACTGTCAAAGCTTTTGTGGCCTTGCGATAATCTATTTAACAAAAGGCTCCCCATCGCTCTGTGGCTGACATTAGATCCTCCTAAAATTACTGCTGTGACTAGAGAATGTCTTTGGGCTGGGGCACTACATTAATGTTGTGCCCGTGTGAGAAGCCTAAAAGGAGAGCCACATTTGACCCGTAAGCCAAGAAAATAAAAGCTACCTTAAAAGAAGAAAGAAGGTGTTGACTGGGTGACTGCAACTTCATTTGCTGAACGTGCTGAGGATGAGGGTCTTGTTAGGACTGGTATTTGGCCAAGAGTATTGGGCTGAACTTTCTCGTCCTAACTCATTTCTCAGGAAGATACACTTATTTAGGAAACAAGTTGCACAGTACGTGTGTCTGTAGTTTCCCCTTGGGTAAAGAGCTGACGAGAAGTTAGGCACCCTGGGTAAACAGCGTGCTGCTTTTCCCAGTGGTTTTCACTCTTCCCGCACCATGTAAAATTGCGTCCCTCTCCCCTCCACACTTCCCTGGGGCTGTCTTGTAATGATGGTACTGAGGCACAGCTGCCACTGTAGTGCACGGTGCTTTTGAGTAGTCATAACCATCTTAGAAGATTCCTCTGGCCACTGAAATATTTTGATATACAGAGATTATCCATTTCTGGGGCTATTCACCAATATAAAATGTGATACTGGTAACTAGTGACTAGACATTGGTAACTGGGCATCCTGCCCAGTTCCTGCCATATTATTAAAATTAGTGTTCAAGGCTACATCTCCTTTTTGAGCTTCAACAATCCTAAAACAATTCCCTGAGACTTTGTAAGGAAATACAACCAATTTGCCCTGTTTGGTGGCAACTAACAGCATATAGACCACACTGAAGCGCTTGTGCTGCAGCACCAGTTCTTCTTGGGAAAAGAAATCTGTACTAGCAAGTTTCTGCTAAAAAGTGGCAGCACATACGCAGCACCAAGAAGGAAGAGACAAAACTGGAGGAAATTAATCCTTTCCAGAGAATATTAATTATTCAGTGTCCTAATACAACACATGGGGTAGCAGTCTAATGTGTCATGCGTTGCTGCTCACAAACTGACACTACACCAGCAGTCAGGCACGGAAAGCACCACAAAACTGGCAACATTATACAGACACAACAGCCCTCCTAACATTTTCCCATATTGCTTGGAGGATTTAAATTGCAGATTTCAATAGTTACTAGCATGCTGAAAATCAAGGCTGTTTTTCCGTGTTTCATAGCTTTCCTCTTAGAGCAGCTTTTGTTGTAGTTTTAAGTTCCAACTCATCTAATTCTGAGTGCATTTTGATTTCTCCTTTTGTGTAAGACCATTTCCTCACCACAGACTTCTGAACTGGGCTTGAACTCCCTCTCCAGCACAGAGGGACAGTGCAAAAATTGACTGACAATCTACAAGAAGATAAAAACAATCACAGAATCACAGAACGGTAGGGGTTGGAAGGGACCTCCAGAGATCATCTTGTCCAACCCCCCTGCGTGAGCAGGGGGCACAGGACCGCATCCAGCCGGGGTTTGAATGTCTCCAGGGAAGGAGACTCCACAACCTCTCTGGGCAGCCTGTTCCACTGCTCTGGCACCCTCACAGGAAAGAAGTTTTTACTCATATTCAGGTGGAACTTCCTGTGTTCCAAACTTGTGCCTGTTGCCCCTTGTCCTGTCATCAGGCACCATTGAAGAGAGTCCAGTTCCATCCTCCCTACACACGCCCTTCAGATATCTATAAGTATTGATGAGATCCCCCTTCAGTCTTCTCTTCTCCAGGCTGAACAAACCCAGGTCTCTCAGCCTTTCCTCATAAGGGAGATGCTCCAGTCCCCTGATCATCTTTGTGGCTCTCCGCTGGACTTGCTCCAGCAGCTCCCTGTCCTTCTTGAACTGGGGGGCCCAGAACTGGACACAGTACTCCAAATGCGGTCTCACCAGGGCAGAGTAGAGGGGCAGGATGACCTCCCTCGCCCTGCTGGCCACACTCCTTTGAATGCAGCCCAGGATACCATTGGCCTTCTTGGCCACAAGGGCACAGTGCTGGCTCAGGGTCAGCTTGCTGTCCACCAGCACTCCCAGGTCCTTCTCAGTGGAGCTGCTTTCTAGCAGGTCAGCCCCAAAAAGTGGGGTTTTTTTGTCTGCAGAGATAGCCGAGCTCTCCTTTCCCCTCAGCCCTTTTTTTTTACTGAGCATTCTGTCGCCTTTCTGCAAGGAGCAGAAAGCCCATGCAGAAAAACTATATAGAAAACCCACACAGAAAACCAAACTAGCTAAGAAAGAGGAGGCTGTTAAGGCAGAACTCCAAACAAACAGCACTTACTTTAGATATCAAAGAAAAAGCCTAACAATAATTGAAACCTAATAAGTCACAGAAAAGCTGGCAAAGGATAGGTGCTCTCTTTTCCTTGCAGATCTGGGTTACAGAAGCTACAACTCCTGCATCTGCATCATTACTCAGTTCTCGATCAGGTCAGTTGCACAAAGGCTCATTAAATTTTTACAGATGACATTTTCCCCACTTTTGACAACCAAGATCAAGATAACCATCCATTTTCTACAGCTGTTCTGTTCAAGTAAGTTTGAAACGTCACCCAGCAAGAAAAGAACAAACAATAACAGAGCCTATAGGATAACAATTGCTAGGTTTTTGACCAGCTATAATGAAAAATCTTACCCCTTGAAAGCCATAGAAAATGGCCACAGTTAGAGAAGGTTTCTTCAACAAACTTGGCACCTCTTAAAGAGTACAGGGCACAAACTTCAGGACTAAGAACACAAAGAATGACCAAGCGATCAATTTCTAATCGCAGTGGTTGCTGGAGATTGTCCTGAAATGGCAAAGTATAGTAATGAGCTGATTTTTTTATCTGGGGCATAAAGCAACAAGCAGAAGAAGGAAACCTCACACACACTAACACACACCTCCCACAAGAAGACGTCTCCATAGAAATGCCGTGAAAGCCGATTTCTTTGTGTGTTATGTGCAAACACGTTACTTGCACTACCCTGTGCCTGGTAATGCACGAACAAAGCTAATTTCTTGTGTAAACGAGATCTAAATCACACTGCTGTGTGGAGAAGCTCACCATCACCAGGATAAAACAGGCACCAAGTCTTAGTTTGTACGAACAGACGTGCTCAACTACTTGGCAAAAAGGCTTCCACCACAGAAATTCAGAGTTAAAAATAGAAGGTGTGCTTGGGAATAGTGAAGTTTTCTTCCCACAATGCTGGCATTATGTTCCTTTTCTGACGTGAATACTAGTGAAAGAAGTGGGATCAACAGTACTGGAGACAGCCTACTACTAAAACCACATAATTAGCACCCCGACAGGAACGCAGGTTCCCTTTACCAGAACATTCCTACCTCTTGTACCCAGGGACTTCTCAAAGCACTAATTCAGCTTTCTTGCCTTTGCAATTCATGGCCTCTCTGCATAGGCTTTTACCGGGCTCCCAGAGGCACTGCTGGTCTTCACAGCAGAGCTGGGACAGGGCTCAAACACTACCCACTTCAGGCAGGGCACCGTGCAGTCGACAGCATGCAAGCCTTTTGCCTAGGTTAGAACCCAAGCCAGGTAACCTGCTGGTGAAAAGCTCTAGTAACTCTGTACCATTCCAAGCCCTCAGTCATTCTTAACTCATCCTGTTTCTCTGTCAGCAGAAATTATGAGTCGTGAAACAGAAGCAAGAGAAGATGCTTCAGCCAAAGAAATCGAGTCCCACTTGACTGAAATAGCCCTCTCGTTACACTCTGCATTATGCGGCTTGGGGGAATTGTGGCTGAGTTCCCAAATACAGGTCACACTTCAGTGGAAGTTGAAAACGTTCTTCACTGTGTGACACAGGCACAATGCCCGTGGTGTCTTCCTCAAACCAGCGCACTACAGCCACAGAAACAGGTACAGGAGAAAAGGGTTTCCTACACCTCACACCCGACTGACAGAAACAACTGAGCTGCGTTGCAAACCAGAATAGCTCTGTCTCAGGCCTGTTAAGAAATGCTCCAAATACTTGGTTAAAATGCTCTGTCATTTTAAAAGAAATCATCTCTATTTTTTATCTCTTCCAATCTATATCCATAAATACATAAAATAAATTCCTTGATAAGGTCAAACACTTCTAAATGTCCCAGTTGATGCAAGCAATCCGGGTTTGCCTAATCCAGTTTACACAAGAGGTTAACATGGACAAGCAAAGGCCGAATGCCATTTACCAAGGAACAGCATGGAAAAATACTCATTGCCGAGGTATAAACAAGGTATCACTGTTTTTAACTCAGTAGATACCATTTCCATTCTTCAACGTTTGCTCACAGAGCAAGTACCTGGCCATAAAAAAGCCCTAACCCAGATGCTATAGGAATGGTGATTTCACACCTGACTTTCTCATAACTAAAATTACTTAGTTATAGATTAACTTTGCCCCATAGCAGCAAAGCAGACATAAGAGGTGAGCGCACAACATACCTTTGCCACCGGTTATTTTTGCTGTAGCTGTGTCTATCACTAATGCAGAATCATTTGTGAAAATCTACCCAAGTGCTAAATTGTGATGAACACTCCGGATACTGTGCTGCTTTTCAAACAGCGTGTTCTCAAAGTAGGTATGTGTTGTCTTTGCAGCAGGTCAGTCTTTAAAAGCATACTAGCAACTTTAAATAGAACAACCGGAAAAGCAAAAGAAGTTGAAGTTCTCAAGCAAATATTTTTCTTTGTTGGCACCCAATCCTATACCTTGTCACCATCCTGAGCCAGAGGCAGAGATTAGCATGAGCCACTCGGCAGGCACCGAGGGGAGTTCTGGCCACTCCACGTGCAGCGGTGAAGGGAATCATCACTGCCGCTGCTACTCTGGGCTCAGAGTAGAGAGCCAGTGCCCAAGCTCCAAAGCAGACAGTCGTAAGCTGTGCTGAGCTCCACCACTACAGAAGAATGCAAAAAAGGAGGTAACCACTGAACAGAGGCTTGGCACATTCACTTGAGGCCTCCTAGGTATGAGGAAAGCTTACAACGAACCCCAGCTTTCAGCTAACAGGAAAAATTTGTGTGGACCGAACACAAACTATATTTGGATCCCTACTACAGGAGTGCACCATCACAACTTCCCCCAGCCATACAACAGGCTCAGACTGAACTAGTCAAGGAAATGAAAGTCAGAACTTCCTATTTAAAAAAATACCACAATCCCCTGTGGATAACAACCCATTTAAGTAGCTAAGCATTCCCAGTACGTCTAACACCTCAGTATGCCAGTGACAGGCGCCAGGATGCTAGTTAAAGCATTAACATTAACCAGAAATAAATGCTGAACTGAAAGAATTGAATTTTTTGGTAGTACTGACAACGCTGAGAGAGAGAAGCATAAACAAGATCCTCATTCTGTAGGGGGAAAAGCTGCAAAAACTATAAATAAACATGCTCTGTAATGGCCACAGAGAAAGATGAGATACAAAATCCCCCCAGCTTTGAAGGCAGGAAATTGTCACCTGTAACGTTTTTCTTACCCTGTTCACATCATGCCATATTAGTGGGAATTTGACCACTTCTCCATATAGTAGAATAAAACATCTTTTAGCTGTGCAATTCTTTACTAACAATACTAATAATTCTCAGTCTTTAGGACAATAAAAAGAAGTTAAAACAAAATAAATGCCACTCCCACATTAAGCGAGAATCCTGGACCAGGAACGTTTTCCATCGCTATTGCAGGCCTCTCAAAAGGAACAGCCAAGGCAGCCATTCCTCCAGCTCCTCCTGATGGCAAACGGTAGGCACAGCACCCTAACAAGGTACTGGCACGAGGATGTTGATGTCATCATAGAGTCATCATATGTCAAATGCCATAATAACGAAGACCTAAGCACATGGCCAAACAGGGTTTGGTGAAAGACAACACCTGCTTTGATCAAATGCTGTGATCAGTGCAGGGGCAGAGGCAAATGCACAGAACACCTTCTCCGGGTCTGTGACAGAGAAACTTAAAGCTGAGCACCAGTTGACACCGACAGCTCTGGTTTAATCTTGTTGCTAATTGACTTGGCTAAGGGAAAACAGAACGACACCTATAGAACAGAGGAGAGATGTTAACAGTGAGAGGTGATCAGGCTGTCAGGCCCTGCAAGACAGAAGGGACTGTTAAGGCAGCCAAGGATATAAGGTTTGAAAATGCTGAAGATGCAAAGGGTGACTTCCATTTTTATATTCATCAGCTCAAGAATTAATATAGCTGCCTGGGTTACCTTTTCTCTTAAGAAAGAGCTGAAAAGAAAGAAATCCAAACAATTATGAACAGAGAGAAAGCACACAGGAAAACAAAACAGGACACACAGAGATACCCTATAGGTATCAAACATTTTATTTATTTTTTAAAGAAACTACAGCATTATACATTATTACAGAGTTATGAAGCACTGTTAAACAAAAGGAATGAAACGGCCTGGATCCAAGCACTTACGACCTCACACCCTTTCTTTCATACCACCATCACTCAGAAAAATTACATTATCTGAAAAGAAACAAAGAAAATTTAATCTTCAGGATTGTTTTGCCCTGTTTCAAGCCTGCACACCTGCAAAGGCAACATATTCATGCTAAAATACCCTGCAAAGACGTGTATTTTGCAACAGAAGAATTCATAAAATAAACCAGTGTCCAACACAGGGTTCTTGCTCTATCTCCCCAGAAAGCTGACAATTCAAGGTGACCATATACACTATGAAAGAAATGTGCTAAACCTGATGATCACAAAGATACCAGAAACATTTTAAAATAATGGTTTAATTGTTTGACTATGGCCTCTATCAGTTACAGCTTATTTCCTTTTTATTTTTTCATTTCAGCATGCATTACCACATCATCAATCATGGGACTACAGGAAGCTTGTATTGTCAACAAGCCTCAGTAATTTCTAAAGCATCTGGAGACTGGAGATATTGAACATGAAGAGGAAACCCTTAGGATAAATACTAATTAAAGAAGACACACTTGCTTCTCCCCTCCAGCTATTTATAAACAGCAACCTACAGCACTACTAGCTGAACTGTGTTCATATGAAAGTTTAATTACCATTGTTTTAAAGAGGCAGCACAGCAGAAACATCCAGAATTCTGGTTGTTTTTTTTTTCCTTCTCCTCTGGCCCAGTTTTTTTAGATATATTTGTGTAACAGAAATTTGTGTAACTACCCAATTATTCCAGCCCCGCCTCAAAAGCCACAAGACAGTGGCTCTACCCACAGTAAAGAGGTAGGATGCTCACACTATTTAAAGGCCCAAGGAAAAAGCAGAGTTTCCCAGTTCTCTTCATTGTGTCTACCCAAGGGACAAGTCTACTCCCTGTCCATTCCATGCTCTTCGTACCACTACTGGCTATCAGACCGAGGTCCTTCGAAATTCTCCATCAAGTTATCCCCACATAAAACATCTTTCACAAACAGAGGTCCTTAAAGTTGGTGAAGCCTCCAGCCTTAACAGGAAGAAAAAAATTCCCTGCCAAGCCAAGACAAAGCTACTAAACAAACTCTGCTCGGAAAAGGAATCTGCCTGACCTGCAGTACTACATACCAGCGTTCTTGAAACCTACAGTATCTACCTGCTGCACCAACTGATTTGTGTGAACAAACTATGCAACAGTTTGCAACTCTACGCTCTCATTTTCTGTGTCTTCACAAGCAGTGCCAGAGGACATCTAGTGGTACAGCCTATTCATGCTCTCAAAATCCCCAAGTGCGGATTCTGAAGATAAAGACAAACCACGCTCTATTTCAAAAGTCCTCCACACCTCCTCTTCATTTTAAAACGGCATGGTAGGCATTGGTATGTTGTTCCTTACCTGCTATAATTGTTGTGGCCTGACGCCTCACGTTGTTTTTATCTGTATATTCACCATAGTCTATCTTCCCTTCAACATAGAGTCGAGCACTGAAAAGATGAAGAATTTGGTTCTGGTCAGAGAACTGTACAGCTGTTTTCTCCTCTATATCTGATTCTGAATACACGGGCTTTTGCCTCACTTGTTTGGAGCATGTCTACTAACTTATTTTATGGCGCTTCTGTCTTAGCATAGCTCCTGGTCACCATAATTATTACATCAATCGATTATTAAGGCATTAAATCCTCAACTACATTTGTTATTCACTTACCCCTTCTTCACATACTGATACGTAACATCCCTGAGGCCCGGTCTGAAGACAGAGATCCTGTGCCATGTCGTCTTCTGACTGATATCACCTAAGTTACATAAAAATAACAAAGTTGAATGCCAAATCCTCCTTTTGACGCAAGCCTCAGAAATTAGTTTCAACACATTGATGTCCTCAAATTATGAAAAGTGATGTGAAAATTGAAGTATACTAGCACTCCATCTCCCACTCCATACTAGAACTCTGTTCCACTCATCTGTGTCCAAATGAAAGTATCGTGCAAAAGCACAGTTAAAACCAAGAGATCAGTTTTCCTAGAAGCCAGTGCTCATACTAGAATAATTTTCCCCCCCCCCCACACACACTCCATGTTGAACAAAAGTTAGAGAAAGGGAGATGCCTGTAGCTGCAGACCGGTGGAAGATTCAAAGGGAAAACGTATTGTTCTTTTTCCCCTCTTGGAATACAAATCAGAGTATGGAACCTGCTACACCTCTGGCAACCTCAACAATGAAAAACTGCCAACTCAATGCTCTTTCCTCTCCTCCCAGAGGAAGATATGCAACATGCACATCTCTATTCAGTACATGCTGCTGGGGATCAGCAAGAGACACACAAATGCACCAGTGACCTCAAAGGAACTTCCCTGCACACGAGATATTTACACAGCAGCCTGAAGACAAAGCGCGATACTACTAAATATTCAAACATGACCTCAGAACACAGCAGAAGCATGTTGCTCATTGCAGACTCACCTCCTCCCTGGGTTACATCGCTTTCCCCTGTTCGCCACATCTCATTGGTTGCAAGGGAAAATATGGTAACAGGGTTTTTTCCATCCACTTGCCTCATGATAGGGTCCTGTCCAACCCGACCCAGTAACTGAACACGATTCATGGCTGAAACACGAGAGAGTAAATAGATATACAGGTGAATTATGATTCTTCTCATCATGGCAAGTCGTAAGTCAGCAGCTTTTGTCAAGGGCCAGAACAATGACTTTCTGCACCTCCTAACCATTTTTCAAGTTCTTGTGACTTTTAGCTTATTCAGACCCTGCAGGTTGGTGACTGTGCCTGTACTATCGTTATTGCTGCCAGATAAGCTCATTTAGACAGCTATAGGTTCTTTACTCTTTCTGTTTCTTTGACATCTTTTTCAGACACATCACTTGAGACTATGTTGCATTCATTTATCTTGACTTTTTTTTTCATTATGATAAAACCATAGCATTGCATTGTTTTACCCTTAAAACAATACCTTTAAAACAACAAAGTTGCATTATTACACCCCATCCTCTGAATTAGAGGATCACTAGTTTTTACACAGGTGCCAGGACTGGGTGGACACAACGCGTTCCTTCTCCTTGTTGAAGGACAATGGGAGGAGGTCAGGGGAGCACCATGCTTGCGCAATGAGTATTTGAACTGAATGGTAAAGCCTGAAGCGTACACCTGGAGCGAGTCATGCTGGGGCAGCAGCGCCCAAACAAGTCCCCAGGCACAGGGAGTCTGAGAAACAAGCACAGGGGACACCTAAACACAGGTATTAGAAAACATGACAATAACATACCCCGCTCACTGCCACTGATAAAGCGTGACTACCTGCCTCTTACAGGCTGTACTCCATGTCAGGGCTCTTTTCCCCCTTAAGGGCTGCTGGACTTAGAATCACAGGATGGTTTAGGTCGGAAGGGACCTTTAGAGGTCATCTAGCCCAACCCCCCTGCACTGAGCAGGGACATCTTCAACTAGACCAGGTTGCTCAGAGCCCCGTCCAACCTGACCTTGAATGTTCCCAGGGATGGGGTCTCCAAAGACCAGACCAAAGACTTGACAAAGAGCAGCCAGGAAGCTACTTAAGAGTCTTTGTCTGAAACAACACATTCTTACTGATTGCATCCAGGAGCTACCATTCCTAACTGTTTCGCTCCTGGTGTATTTCAGCCCTTCTAAAGCCAGGATAAAAATCACAAAGAGTAACAGCTAAGTTTCCTCTCAGGAGCTACTTACATCTTTCAAGTACCAACGAGCTGACCGTATCAGACTCATGTCTTACAAACTGGCGAAACACCTGAAGACCAGAGAGATGTTAGTTTCCAAGACACAAAGCATGAACAGCATTCAAATGCTTTTACACCTTGTTTTCCAAACACTTGACAGAGGTTTTGCAAGTACCTTCTTTTCCGGTGACTTATGGGGGGGAACTGAGGGAAAAAAATCTGTTCAGCTAAATGAAGCCAACAGGATTATGCAAAGAATATTCAGTTAAACTGAGGTCAAAAAGCTGCCCAGGAAAAAGAATGGCCCAAAGGTACATCTCCAGCGCTTATTTTATGGGATGTACACTAACTACTATTTTTCTGTAAAACATAACGGGGG
>VZTV01038994.1:15223-30732 GCA_013400875.1 Anhinga rufa
ATCTCCCGGGGGCGGGAAGGAGGCCCAAAGGGAAGAGTTTAAAAAAAAAAGTCACTCCATCATAGGTAAAAGGATTAAAATCTTTATTGGCACGTTTCGCTTCTTAAATGATAGGATCTAACAGTTTAAAAGCCAGCACTGTCCAACACTTGAAAACAAACTTCAGTAAAACCTGAAAATAACCCAAGTTACCAGCTTCACCCTCTCCCTGAAAACAGCCCAGCACAGCTCCGCACGCAGCTGACCGGGAATCAGCAAGTCACATTAAGCAGGAGGCCGAGATTTAATATATATTTAAATACAGACACACTTTACATCGGAAACTCCCCAAAACTGACAAAGCCTAAAAAGCCTGCTCCGATTTCCCTCATCTTTGCCGAGGCTGCAGCTCGCCAAGGAGTAGCGGCGCCACATGTAAGATGGTGGGAGGGAAGCAGGCACACAGACCCACCTGCCAGCACACAGCAGTGGTTTCCCGGGCTTTAAGCAAGGGGTCCTTGCGATCGGGCATAAAACAAGTCGGGCATCAGGGACTGGTCTGCAAAAGTGTAACCACATCAGCTGCATGATACTGTGCTTGTGGCTGAGAGTTAAGGGAGGGCAAGTTTTCCTTTGACCTCCACAAGTCCCCTTTAACTCAAAGGGTTTCCTTGTACTCTGTCCCTCTCAGTGAAGTGCCATCTAATTGCATCCCAAGTCCACCAGGGCTGCTACATAACTAGTCTGTCTCCTGATGTGTAGTTAAAACTGTCTGCCAGTCTCCACCTCCTCACTTCCAGGAGAATCCAGCTGCAGATGCTGTCTCCACATACAACCACTTCCTCCCCTCTGAAGATACCCAGGTGGCCAGACTGTTAAGACCACAAAAACTTAATCTATAATAGGGCCCAACCAACCAAAAGAGGGAAGCAAGTAGAGGAAATGCCATCCTTTCCCTTGTATGGCAAAGCTGTTCTTAGTCTAGAACAAGACCAGTTACACAAGAAATTAAACAGGTAAAAGACTGAGGACAATAATCCTAAATCCTGTGATCTGACACATGTAACCTAGTCATTCTTCCCTCAGCGAACATCTCATCATACCTAATGAGGGAACCAAAAACCACAACAGGGAGAGCTAATATGGGGCACTGGCCTGTGCAGACCCTCTGCTTTCACAGGGCCATTCAGCAGCCAGAGCTTTTTGGACAACACAGAAGTTCAGTAACCCAAAGTAAAGCTAAATGAGCGACAGCTCTTCCCTCCCACCAGGCGCTTGCTGTTCTGCTTAGAAGAGGTTTCAGACTCTTGCAACTTGGCACTTCCTAAGGGCTGGTCCTTCATGAGGGTCTGGGCAAGGCGGGCTGCTTTAAGTTCCCTGCAGGGGGGAGACGGAGGGAAGAGGAGAGGAAGAAAACCACATCACGCATGAATCCCCATCAACTACAGAAGAAAGCTATGAACAGTATTGCACAAGAGGGTTACTGCAGTACTCCAACATCACTGAGGAGTGGTGACTTTTGACCCCAGACGATGACATGAAGATTACTGTAGGTTTCCCTAGAATTTCTACTTCAGAACAGATCAGCTTTGAAGGTTTACCAAAAGAAAACTTTGCATCAGGTCAACACCACACACCTAGACTGGCACCAGTATGAAGAGTCCCTCCTAGCTCAGTTTTTCTCCCAGTGTTTCAGATATTTGTGAATGGTGGAACTTAGATCAGTGCTATTTTGTGCAGCACAAATACCTAGTAAGGGCACATGCTTCTTTTCCATTGCCTTGTCTCCCTGATGCTTGCAGCTCTCCCAGAGCATATTCTCTCCTGTCTACATGGAAAACCACTTCCCCAGCTGACTATTGCACTCAGAGGGGCAGTTCCTAGATCTCAGCACCTCAGATTGTTACTGCCAACAGCAGTAAGAGGGAGAAAGGGGAAAGCAGATGTCTGCCACCACCTGATATCTCTCTTCCTTCTGTACTAGACCAGTATCTCAGTGCAGTATCAATTCCTCATCTGCCCACTGGCTGCATATTGTATCAGTATTTTCTACCACCATTTGCAGTAAGCGTGCAAGTTCACTGCTGTAATTTAGTCAACTCCTCAAAGCCAGAAGTGAAACACAGCTGCTTGGGCACTCAAGTCCCTGCTACAGCCCTATCACCTCCCAGCTCTAGGCACAGGAGCTGACTGGGTATTTTTGCACATTGGGTCTCCCAGCACTACCACCCTACATTCAAGCCTGGTGACCGACACTTGTGCCCATACCTTCTCCCCCTCATGCCCAAACCAGCCTTACCTTTCCAGCATGGCAGTCTTGCACTTCTCCACATTTAGCTGCTTCTGGAGCTGCACAGCTTTCCCACGTGAAGGACGGAGAACTGGATGTTTAGTAAGAGCTGTGGCAGAAGGTCTTTCCACTGGGTCAGGATGGATCATGACCTAGAACGTAAAGGAGTTCAGGGTTTAACACTCCCTCTGGCACATGCCAGCTAGAAAAACCTTCATCCTGTCAAGACTACTTCCTCACCTTGAGGAGCTCAAGAAAGCAATGAGGAAGCTTCTGGGGAATCAGTGGGATATTGCCTTTGCGAATGTGGTGCCACATGGCCCCATTGTGAGGCAGTGGAGCTGTGCCAGCTGCTAGAGCCACTGTGAGTGCCAGGGCAAAGATGTCTGCCTTTGGCAAGTAGCAGTATTGCTGTGGAGAGAAGATAAACGGTTACGGAAAGGGAACGTCTTGCTATACTAAACAAAGGTGGGTTGGGACACCAGCTCAAAAAGAAACAGCCAAACAAGCATATGTATGACACTGCCTTCACCATCCCAGTTAGCTGTTTTCTCCTCTTTAGGATAAAAACATTGATAGCAAGTAGTACTGGTAACTAATAGCCCATTAGCTTTCACAGAGTCATGAGGAGCTTGCAGCCCACATTAGGATCACCACAGCAAATCCAGAGGACGGTCTAACAAGTGTGTGCCTCCAGTCTTCACCACAAAGCAATAGGCTAGCCACGCCCAGCTAAAACCTGCATGTGATATATTGGCCTAATAGTTCCTAAATTCACTTGCAGCACAAAGATGCTGTCACTTAAATACCTGAGCTGACGAACACATCCACACTGGTTGTTACATACTAATCCCTTTTTTGTTCACTGGCCAGAGTGGCAAAACTGCAGCCAGTTTAAGAGATGTGTTGTGCCTCCCACCTCTCCACACAACCTGATCAGTCTCTTGTACAAGCCATTTGTCTGGGAGCATATATTCCTCAGTAGTCATATCCAGCAGTTTAATCTCAGCTGGGTGTGTGACAAAATGTCTTCAAACTGACAAAAGGTTTTGTTCCATTCATCCCTCGCAGGTAGAATCATTGCAATAATATAATTATAAGGTTATTTATGAAGTAACTTTATGAAGTTAAATATTTACATGACAAGACTCACGCCTATACTATTCTTAAAGTGTTAATTTTGCCAATTTCACAGCCAGACTAGACACAAAGAAAGAGGAGATGTGGCAAGGAACTTGCCAGACTAATGATTTCACTACAGTGGATCTCTCCCCACTTGCTCACCACCCTGTTCCCCTCACCACCCCACTAGCAGCTGTACCTCTTGCAAAATCTCATTGGCCAAAAACCGTCTGTCTCCTTCCTCCACCTGGGGGTTTGTTATTGATGTCACATGGCCAAGGTCACCTGAGACAAAGAACAAACAACTAATGGAGCAAACTGATACAGATCTCCTCCATCAATAAAAGCCTGCATTTTATAGGCACCAACATAGCAATTGGGAAATACTGAGTAAGAGAGCAAGCCTGCTCCTACGCAGGAATCTGGGCTCAGAAACAAGCACATGAGTTTTCTAGCACTTGTCTCCTTAGAGGAATTAATTCTGCTAAGTAGCAGAGGCATTCAGGACTTTGCTGTCAGTTTTGTATGCAAGTCTTTTCAGCCAGCTGGACAGAGCAATATCTAGCAGTAATGAGCAGCCCTAATCTTAAGTCAGTTGTAAAGTGGCCTAAAACCTACCAATCTTATACACCACACCAGAAGAGAATTCGTCTTCACTGTCACTCTCTTCCTGCTCAGCAGGGCCTGCAGCTGCCAGCTTGTGACAGATGAAGATATTACCTGCAAGACAGCAAAGTTTAGCAATTGTGTGATATCAGTAGCCAGACTGCAGCAGCCTGACAACTTTGTGAGAAATCCCACCTGTCAAGCTAGTTACATTTTGCAACCAGAGAAACTACGCACATGCTTCCCACCCATTAGCCTTCTTTCTGCCCAGCTCACATATTCAGCAACACAGCCGACAAAAGACAGTTGTATCTTGTGCATAAAATATCCTAGTGTAATCAGCTTTTCTGCCTCTCCCTCTGCCCCCCAAGCTAGAAGCATGGTTTCAGCAGGAAGAGGAGCCCCACTCTAAGGGCATAACTACATGAATGTGTAAGGGAGCATTGCCCTGGAGGAGCCCAGCTGCAGAGAGGAAAGCTTGTTACTATTTTTTGCCAGAACTTAATCCCTCAGGGTAGGTACAATATATTTACTTCTCACTCCAGCTCTCATGTACAAAGGTTAAGTGTTGAGCAACAAGACAGCAGCAAATAAAGAAGTCCCCGTCTTCATTAGCAGCCTTACTTGCTCCACCAGTGTGAAAGTGATTCCCATAAGCCAGGATTATGAAAATCATGAGACGGAAGTAAAATGCTGCCAACTACCAGAAAAGGCTGTTTTAGAGCAGCAGTAGTGGCAAGATTAAAAAACCCACAAGGCATTTACCTTTTAGGGCAAGATCCTCATTCCTTTGAAGCACTGTAATAGGCCAGTCAGAAGGACCTATTACAGGTTCTACCCCGGGGGGGTCACTTGGGGGACCCTCCACAAAGGCAGAAAGCACTGTACTTACTAGGTTTGATATCCAGGTGTGCAAGGCCAGAGTTGTGGATATATTTTAGCCCCATGGAGACTTGCAACAATATTTCCTTCAGCTCTGCTTCTGGGAAATACTGGCCAAGCTTTTCGTTTTCCAGTAGCACATCTTGGAGACTCCCACCTAGAAGAAAACAGTCAGTTTGAGACCCAACAAGGATTTTATGGAGCAGCATGTTTGAAATAGCTTAATAGAAACTATTGTTCAGAGCACCTGTAGGCTTGCTACTGACAAACCCTGACCAGACCAGCTGTATACGCTCTAGTGACCAAACCTGACCACCACCGTTTGGCTTCAGCCTTTCCATTGCCTCAGAGCACCCTGCCTCCTGCTTGCCAAGGACTGAGCAACTGCAGTTCTACCTACAGCACCAGAAGGGCTGACCTGGTAGTGATGCTGATGCTGATGCAAGTGAACCGTGGAAAAGTTAATTACTTTTCCCATGCTCACAGGCAGAAAGCAGGTATACAAGTGGTGGAGCAAGGAAATTAAACTCCCACTAGCAGATTTTTGATTGAAGAATGTAACATTTGGTACAGAAACAGCGTTTTGTGGGTCTCCATTAAGGCACTCTGGCTATTTCAGAACTAGCAGATACTATGGCCTCTCTTCCCATCAGCCTGCTTTTTGCCACTTCTTTGGTCTCAGATGCTCATCCACTATAACAAAAGAGATGCATCAATGCTGCAGCAACGATCACCACATCTTATGGTGACCTCCACCAGATTTTAATTCATTACTCCAAACAGCTATCACCACTCATCATTGAGCCCCAGGACTGCAGGAGCAGTTGAAAGATGAAAGCTACATATTTGCCTTCAGCTCCTCTGGTAGCCAGAGGTGTCTTTTCCAGTGTCTCCCAAACAGTGGTAAGGCCAAGGGCAAACTCAAGGAAGAGTGTACCGCCCTGCCTGTAGCACCCCATTTACAATTTACCTCATTATTTAGCTCTGTTCCTCTGCAGCTGTTGAGCCCTTTCTCCTAGCCAAGATGCACAGTGCCTTCATCTCAACCCAGTAGCCACTCTTCAAATCATTACTTCCCTTCATTAAGAAGGGTTTGTTTCCAAGATACATGGCACTTAAGTCAGCTGCTCAAGTCACTCATATCAGATTTTACCTGGAGTCCCAGACACAGCTCTAAGCATCAGCATGAGGAATACTTTTCCAGGCCAGTCACAGAGAAATGGTTTTAAAATCCCACAAATTAGAGGGTATTCACTACTTGTAAGACACTGGCACTGTTCAGAGCTTTGTCTAAGTATTATGAACCCTTACCGGCTTCCCCGTGGAACTGTAGCCCCAGTTTGCTTTGCTGTAAGCCAAACATCCCATATTTCAGTACAAAAGAAGGTAACTGCACCCATCCCAAGATCTCAGCCTTTAACAATGTCACAGCTCTTACCATTGCAGTGTTCATTTTGGATAATCATGTGATCATCCTCTGCCCACGCCGAGTAGTAGCGCACAACATGGGGGTGGTGTCCAAGGACAGCATGAGCATAAACCTCGCGCAGTGCCTGCTGCCTAGAAAAGCATGCACAGAAAAAGCAGTGGTGCCAGGGTCCTGCTTGGGACCATGAGAGGAGCCCTAGTTTTCAGCCTGGCCTGAGAAAGGGAAAGCAGAGGTATTTAGGACTCTCTTGGCTTTTGGCAGACAGGCTGGCTGTTGCAGCTGCTGAAGCAAAATCTGCCCTTGCTCAATGTGCTGAGCAGCTGTCAAAAAAAAAACCAAACCAAAAAACAAACACTGAGCAGGTCTGTTATTAGGGGCAAATGCAGCTTCAAAGACTTTGCTTTAGCATGCAGGACAACACTAGTTTGTCAATACAGATACTGTTACTTGGGAGTGCAACAGCAGCCAGTTTTTGCTCAGATACCTTTATATCCACACTCCCTCCTTCCCCATCACACCTCCCAAGAACATGCCCATCATTTCAACTGGCAGTTTCTAGCTAGCACACTCACTCATCTGAGGATCCTGCCAGAGGCCTTTTGGAGCGTTTGATGGCATAAACACATCCATCAAGGCGTTTGATGCACTTGTAGACAGAGCCAAATTCCCCCACACCAATTTTTTCAAGTTCCAGGAACTCCTTCTTGTAGCGGGAAACCATATTGCTCTCTTTCAGAGGATATCCCTACAAGGTCATAAAAACAGCAAAGACAAGTATGAGTTGAAAGACTTAGATAACATCTGTCATGTTTTTAGACTTGCATAGCACTCCCTCACAGAGCACCCATGTTGCTCCTTCTCCCATTCTGAATGTTGATCCAAGTATGCATGCAGGTATGCTGCCAGTTCTTAAAACACTACCTTTCACTCAGGCATGTGTTTTTTCTGACCACCTAACAAAGGCCATCTTAGCCTGACTTGGTCAAGTTTGGGGGTGGTGGTTTTTTTGTGTGTGCGAGTTTTTTTGGGGGTGGGGGGTGGTGGTGTTTGTTTTTTTATCATGACTTGCTAGCCATAGAGGTAGAAATTGCAGCTAAGGAGAACTGTAGTTTAGTTGGCTGTATGTGCCTAAGCCTCCTTGGGTTACTACTGTCACATCTCTTCTCTTGGCAGCCCTTCCCAGTTCCTAGACCCACAGCTGATGGAGTCAGTCAGGGATGAACAGTAGGCAAAAATACTTGTCTCTTGCCCAGCTACCACCACAGACTTGAGAAGACCTGTTACCAGCCTTGGTAGGTGGAAGTCCCATACCTCTGAATTAGCAAGACTCATGTACTGAACTTGTGTTTAAATAAGAGCTATTGGCTATTTTTTGCTCAGGAGAGAAGCTTGGTGCATTGGCTAAATGTGGCCCCAGCTACGTGAGAGCTGTTTTACTCTCGCAGCTAAGGTAGCCTACAAGAAGGACATTTTGCATCAGTTCAGGCTCTCATCAGGTTTGAAGCACCAGCTGTTAACTAACAGCAGATTAGCAGGTGTCAGTGTACCTGTTTGTATTCCCAGTGATTTCTCACCAAGAGCCACTTTTCCACAAAGCATTGAAAGCCTGCAGAACAGCTGGAACATCATTATTGCTACAGTAATGGTCACTAGGGAAATGGTACTGCTTGTAGAGTGACATATACCAGCAGGGGAGATAAGTAAAGAAGAGATAAGCAGTGGAGCATGAAGTGAACAACAAGAGTGGACTAAGTGATTTTTCTTTATCCTCCTGCATCCCTTACAGGTACAGTGACTCATGTTGCACAGTGGTTTCCCCTGAAACCACTGCTGTGATTGCTATAGAATATGGTATATTACCTTAAAGGGTGGGGGTAAAGAGTCCTCACAGCCAGCAGGATGTGGCCGATATGGAACAGGAGCCATTCACAACAGGTCATATTTCATAAGGCAGCTATACTTTACAGTATCTTAAGCTCAGGGAATAAAAGGTACCTCCTAGTACACAATTTTGCATCTATATTACACACTCAATCTAATCAGCACTCGAGGAGAATAATATTTCGGTAAGTCACAAGTTATTTGAGGCTTTCTTCTAAGGATAAGAATTGTGGTTACCCCGGATGTTACCTGGTAGCAGATTTACTCTGCAGCTGTAGTTTTCCCATGGAGACCGGTTCTTCTGCAATACCAGTCTCCTCAGCTAGAGGGTACCATTATTCTTCCAGAAAGCCTAGTTGTTTCCCAATTACAACGAACAATTCTACCTACTTGCACAAGACAAAATACTTCCTTCAAGCAGCTGCTCAGCAAAACTGAGATTTGTACCTCATCTGAGCATAGGTATTTAATTCGGGCTTGGCTTGCTTTCCACAAGCCAGCTGGATGAGTAGTTTCCCCCCAGATAAAACTAGGAAGAAGGCTGCAGGACACAGGATCCCACACAGCTGCCCAATTCTGCCAGCACAGCTGCAGGTACACAAGACCTCACACCCTGCCCCATGCAGCCAGGCCAATGCACCCTGCCGCTGAGGTTTGCCAGCAAAGCAGGGTCACCGGCAACAGCAAAAAACTTGGTTGTAAGTGGAGCTGTAAGACAGGGTTTGCTGTCCTGTAGCTATGTAAGCTGTGGTGGGGCCTTCCCTTGGACCCCAAGGCACACAGACACCCCCTAGCTAGACATTTTCCTCCTGAAGGAGAGTACAGAATTTGCTGCCTTGCTTTGGAAGTTTGCCACTGTGACTACTGCAACCGAAACTCTGCCCTCAGTACTTATCCACATCAGAGCTGTTCAGCTTTTACAGAGCAGGTCCATACATTATTTGCAATACAGAGGCATGTTCCATTCACATCCAAAGGTGCTCAGTACACAGATTCACAGGAACAGCAATACACCTGCTTTTTCGAACCACAAAGATACAGTCACTATTTACAGTAACTTAATAACATAGTAATGCAGTTCCCCCGAGGAACCCAAATTACATTAGTTTCCTAGAAAGTTCTCCTGACCAAAATCAAAGAGTTTTAGGATTATTTGTCAAAGTTTCAAATCTGCTTTAGTACAAGTTTCCTTTAGGGATAGGAATAATTTCAGAGGTTGTCTCAAACAAATGTTAACATGAAACATTCAGTTTGGAATTATTCTGTTATAGGTATTCACCCTCTGTCACAATGCAATTATTAATACTCCAATAGCAGAATAAATTTCATCAAGCACCAAATCTTAACAAGCATCTTATCCTCTCAGGGGCAGGGGTGGAAAACAGACACTCACCTTTGTAGATAGCTCCTGGTTTATCTGGCTTCTTGGATCAGGATCCCTCCTATAACAGAAGTTTAGGGAAGCCTGAATGTATCCATTCAGTGCAGCAAACCAACCAAGATTTGAAATGAAAACATTTTTCAAAAGAATCTCCAAACCTTGCTTCACATTTAATTAAAGACTTATTTTATAGAGTGTTAATACACAGATTACTAGTTAAGGCCTTAAAGACTGTAGTCCCAAGCCTGGAAGTCTTTGTTTCCATTTAGAAAGCCTCCACATACCAACTTCAGTACTGCCTACAGGACAGAGTAGCATCCTTCAGGGGCACCATTCTCCTGGCCACCTTATTACTGGTGAAGCTACATGGGAAATGATCTTGCACAACAAGCTCCTGTTAAGGAGAGAACTGCCCCACTGTGCTTTCAAGGAAGGATACCCAGCTGAGCTTCTGTTATAGTTGGGGCTGTGAAAGAAGCTGGATGTCACTGTAGTGCACAGGTATTTGACTAAGTTTGTGTCTTGGTTAACCCAGACCAGATCCAGAACTTTTGCAGGTCAGCAGTAGCCTGCACCCATCTTAAAAGCTGTATTACAGGCAGACATGCACATAATTTGTTCCAAGTTGTGGGTACATGCATAACTGAATCAAGCTCTACTCTACCCATGGCTGAGAAAGTACATTTTTTTCCTACAGCCATAGCATTGAGGTTAGCTGTTGATCCCCTGCTTACATTTCTGAACAAAGAAAATGATTGATTATATTTCTGTTACCTTCATATGTCTGCTTATGTTTGCTCTGCACCAATGAATACTATGGAAGTGAATGATTAATTGTTAGCAAATAAGTCCAGGTGCTAAACGTCTCTATCTTACTTATCCCCTTCAAACAGTCTCCTTCCAGACTGTTATTTAAGAGTAGTTCACTTACAGCTCTCCTCTGGTCTTCCGCTTGCCATTAGGAAGAAAAAGCATTTGTCGATATGACTCTGGTGTAAAGGGATTAATGTTGACAAGAGAAGCTTGGGTAGAGTCATCCAAGTCAGCACCAGGAGTAAATCTCAGATGTCGGAAGCCTTTGGGTGGGACCTTTGTCCCAGATGAAGGAAAAGCTGTCTTTGATAACAGGCTCTGTATTGAGGAGAAAAAAAAGTGGCAGATAAACCACCAAATGTTTTTGCTGCTACTATGTCAGAATAAAATATCTGCTTTCCTGCGAATCAAGAACTCTGCTCCCTTCCTCAGTATAACTGAATCATTAAAACCCTGCATCCCTGATTTAGTCCTGACAGTTTTCTTCTGCTTCCACAAAGTATTACATTCTTCACTAAGCTCTTTCAGACTCTATTCCCTGCTCACTTGGGTGAGGCCTGCAGAGCCACTTCAGCAAGCACAGTCCTCAAGAGGAGCCAGCTGCAATTCTTCCCCACCTACAGAGGCACAGAAATTGCATCATATGTTGCATTAACATGGAGGATCCAGCTCTGGCAAGTGTGGACTGTTGCATCAGTTTGGTCAGGACAGGTTTGTCAGGAGATGAAATAGAACCCAAGGTTCCTTTCAGTTCCCCAGCAATAAGCAGCATTAGTACAGGGGAACTTGGCAGAAATATTTTTATATGGCTGCTGGCAAAGCAACCAGAAAACAGTTCTCCTTGAGAAGAAAGTTTCAGAAATATAAGTTCAGAAGGAACCTCTGGATCATCTACAGTTCAGCTTCCCACAGAAGACAGGCCATTGGGTTTCACCTACTAGTCCAAAACCTTGGGCCGAGTAAAGCATAACTTCAGAGAAGCACCCAGTCTTGATCTGAAGACAGAAAAATCTACTTACTTCTATGATTTGACCCCTTCAGTAACCATCAGCTTTTTGAAATAAGTTTGGTTTTGACTTCTTTCAGCTTCAAGAGAGTGGCGTAAGGTCTAAAGGGGTTTTTAGCATATCTCTTCTAGTTAAAAGCCTTTCAAGAACACACAACTCTCCCTATCATAAAGATCAAGATACTTCTGTATCTTTTTGATCCAACAGCAGTCTCACTCTTGTGAGGGGAGATGTGGCTCCAGGATCATAAAGAGTTCCTCCCTCCTCTCACTGAAAGTTTTTGAAGATAAACCCTAAGGCTGCATGCAGTATCCTGAAACCAGCTAATTGATGCTGCACTCATGGAAATAGCTACTTCTGGGACATTCCTCTCTTTCTATACCATACTTGGAAGTTTAGCTACTGGCTTACTATGACCTTGAAAATGCTTCTTGATCACTTTCTCAAGCTCTGGTCTGCATCTCCTTGCTCTTGGATAGAAAAGTTTTGCATATGGATGTATTAAAAGCAGTTTATGTCCAAGCCCAATTTACCCAGCAGCCTAGAAGCTCCACAGAATTGTGGCTATGTTCTAGTCTAGTCACAAGTCAAGAAAGGGATCTAACACACCATTGCAGCCTGCTGTTGTATGCATGTAATTCCCCATCTGCTCTATTAGGGCTCTGTTTCATAATCAAGCAGACTTGTCTCCTGTAACATCATCTGAGAGTAGCTGCTGCCATACCAGTGTAAGGCAGCTACCATCACTAGCTCTAATAATCTGTTCCAGGTTTGGGTAAGTCTACAAAATACAATAATCTGCCTCCTCTGCCATGCATCCTAGCTGGGGCTCCAGTGCTCAGCTGTCTGCAGTTAGATGTGGCTCTGCTCTCTCACATTCAAACGTTCCAAGATTTGAATGCTCCCAGTCTCATTTAAAGGCAGTTTTAGCTTTTTAGAGCCCACCTTCTGCAGCATGCTTGGAAACCAAGACCTTTCTCCCAGAAGACAGCAAAGTAAAAGAAATTGTTAATTTAGTGCAATTGCTGCTCACAGGCTACAGGGTGACAAATCTCAGGCAGTATGTCTTGAAGCGTCCAGCCAACCTGTTATCTACACAGGAGCATACACTGAAAGCACCCTGCGCTACCAGGAGCCCATCTGGTCTGGAAGAGATTCTAGAACTCTCACCTATTTTCAGATGAGATTCAGGGAGATTTCTTATAAAGGGTCATTGCAGGAAATTCTTTGAGTGATGCCATTTAATGCTGCTTTCCCTAGAGAGCAGCAGGCCATTCCTCAGTAAATATGGCCCCACAGCTGGTCATATGTGGCCATAGGATCATCCTTCTCTCCACATAATCAGACTTCTGGAGGGGGACAGAAGGCAAATCCTAGCTCAGAAGCACTAAAAGGACTGATCTTCTGTGTACCACTTAAGCAAAGGAGCAACCAGTCTATCAGTAGAGCAGGAATATTGAGAGAGGACTGAAAGAGCTACACTTCATTGCAAGTCTTGAATGCTAGAAGCCAGTGCACACAACGGAAGTTATCTGGGAACAGAGAAGCTGATGCCAAGTCTCCACTTGTGCTTACAGAAGACAAAAAGCAGTTGTATTATATTCTATACAAGAAGTTTCACAGAAAGTAGGGGCTAGGATCATTTTCCCAAGAAACTAGCTCAGAAGATAGGTTACATTTTAGGACAGCAACGTGGAAGAAGACAGGCTAACCTTCGTCCACAAGCACACATTGATTTGTTACCCCTTCCACAAGGAATTTGCTACCCTGAGAACAAAGTCCCACTCCCCCAAATTCACTGAGCAACTCAGTTTCACACAAAAAGAGAATCAGCATCACTGGGCAACAAACTGGTTGGAGTCAATTCAGACTTGCCAGACAAAGTATACCCTGGCCACAATGCCATTTCCAACTTTCTTTTTCAAGAGAAAGCCCACTTGCATCCAAAAGTGTGCTGAACAGAGCAGTCAGGGCAGCTGCCTGCCTCCAAGCTCCCCCGGACTGATGAGCTCCTTAGGAGAGATGCATTTATCCCTCTGGGAGCACAGTGCACACATCCTACAGAGATGCTTGCAGATATGCACTCTCCTAAGCAGAGCATGAGGCACATGGTTGCTTGTTTTTTTGTTTTTTTTTTTTTTGTTTGTTTTTTTTTTTTTTGTTTGTTTGTTTTTTATTATTTTTATGTCAGACTAGCCCAACACCAACTAATTGGTTTTAACAACAGCTTGGAAAGAGACAAGACACTTACTCCCACACACAGATTTCTATTCATGCTCACAGAATAACCCTTCCATAGTTAAGAAGCTCGTGGTCCAGGTTTCTAAGAGAAGAGTAGATGCTAACAACAGCAACATGAGGAAAATGCTTTCCACAGAGCTAACAACAGAACCCCACACCACCCATGCAGTGACACCCCAGCGACGCTGCAGACCTTGCCTGTTCAGGCACAAAGTCAATACATGCTATTACCTTGGGAGTGTGTGGGGTGTCACACAGCTGCAGTTTTTTCCAGGTGATGTGCAGCGGTGTCTCAGCATTACCCTGGCTCTTGCTCACAGCTGGGGGAGACTTCAAGGTGGGACTTGCCCAGGCTTTCGTCCTGCTCAGGAAAATCTCACTAAGCTTTCTTTGTGGAGTTTCTGGCAGAGGACTGCTCCCTTGCCACTTCTGGAACTCGCAGCTCCTGGGGGGGCTCAAGCTTAGGGCGTCCTCCTCATGTATGCTTCCGTCTTCACTCTCTTCACCGCAACTGGAAAAATCCAGTCGCTGAACGAATTCATCGCTGTTGTCCCAGTCATCCATGTCACCATATGAAACAAAACGGGTAGAGCTGATACTGGCCTGCTTTGTTAGGGGGAGAAAAGCAGAGGGGGAAGAAGATAACATTATTTATACAGGCAGACTAACTACCCTCTTCCTTGCCTTATTAAAGGCATTAGTTCTACTCATCACAGGCACTCCCCCACCCCAATCCCACATACACAGAAGCCTTGATCACTCAGATATCATTTGGTGGCACTGGTTAAGGAAGAGTGCCCCAGAATTAGCAAATACAAATCTATTCAGTTACTGTTCATGTAACAGCAACAGATTCTGCTTTTCACCCTGTTGGTACAGGTCATACAGAACTCAAAAGCCACTGCCTTTTCCAGTAAGCCTCTATGGCAACTTTTCCACCCACCAGTACTTCATCCACTACTGTCATCACACATCAAAACAGAGCTATCAAATCCTAAAGAACAACACACACCAGCCCTCCCCCATCCTCCTCTACTGTAAGTTCCTCAACCAGAGAAAAAGAACCTATTCTACATACAGCTGTAAAAGCAGAGGGTGCCCCAAACAGTTACCAGATACCCTACAGACTACACTTCTCCTGCCCTGGCACATTTATAACCACCCCACACACCTGGGCCATTGCTAATGGAAAACATCTGGAGCTTGGCAGCACCTGTGCACTGTTGCCTGTGCCTAGGAAAGCTGGTGGCTGAGGGGTGGATGTGGATTTGCTGTGCCTGCAACCAGCTCTGTAGGGAGTCAGGGCTTTCTCTGAGTCATCTTGCTTCTGCACACTCTTCCCTCCTCTGGCTTCCCTGGGGCCTATAGGGAGGTGATATTTGCTGGCAGCCAGTCTGCTCCATGTTAATCCCATCAGAGATGCAGTCTTTGTGGGCTATGAGTGATGAGTCTTGTGGTGACGAGGCCCTGTGCTTCCTTGTTTTAAGTCTGAATTTCACTTTCTGCATTTAGAGGTGTATTAGTTTGGACAAGTATTGCAGCCTGCATGGAGACGTTAGTAGCCTAATTCATGATGTGATAGACTACAGGACAGAGGTAGAGACCACACACAGGTCTTTACATGGGCTCTCATCTTGAGATTTCAAGCATGTGCCCTGGGAGAGGCAGCCCCACAGGGAGGGTGGCTCCGCCACTAACCAGGAGTGGGTCAATGTCTCCTCTCACTGCACCTCTCTGTAAAAACAGGATCTTTCTGTGCCTTTGTGAGCCTGCATTTCAATTAGGGACCAGAGTGAGCTTTAACTAACTGGGAACGAGGTTACGGCAGCCTTTTCTCTTAGCATCAAGGAGAGCTGCTAGCTGACCCTGAGCCAGCAC